>JANHGB010023864.1:0-18187 GCA_026283785.1 Coracopsis vasa
TGGCAGTGTTCAAGTCCAGGTTGAACAGGCCTTTGAGCAAACTGGGCTAGTGGAAGTTGTCCCTGCCCATGGCAGGGTTTTGGAACAAGATGATCTTTAAAGGTTTCTTCCAATCCAAATCATTTTATGATTCTATGTCAACTTGGCCCGCCTATAAATGTGAGATAATCAACCTGATGAGCTCTTACACAAATTTGTGTGCACACTCACCTCCCTCTGGTCCTGTTCCAACAGGTTAAAATTACGTGAGGTGTCCTGGAGTTGTGTGTTTGAATTGTTTCCATACTGAATGTAGATCCTGGCCATCCCACTGATTTATCCATCTTCACTCTGAAATCAGTCCACTCTTGTTCATAAAGAATTTCTTCTATTTGTCATGTGCTGCACTGAGTAGTCCATCCTGAGAAGATGTCAGGGGCCCTACGTATTTTGTTCTTATTGTTGGGTGCTAACAATCCTTTTTTTAGATATCCATGAGAGATTTATGCCACCAATGCTGCATTTATTTGTGAGCACATTCATGTTAGAAATGATCAGATGCTATGCATTCCTTAATTATTACATTGTACTGGGCTATTTTGATTGCAGTCAATTGTATTGATGTACGTTTTCAGAATCAGTGGAAAGTGAACTGGCTTATTAAGAATTACTAATGCTCCCTTCTTCTTGATCTAAGTTTTTTGTTGGTTTTTTTTATATTTTTTTTTGGTTATTTGTTTGTGTTTGGGGTTTTTTTAGTTTTGTTTGTTTGTTTCTTTGTTTTGTTGTTCTTGGAAGATGATCAAGATTCCTTCCTTGCTTTAAAATGTGAATTGTTCTGATGAACTGTTTATTCATGACTAACATTAATCCTCTGAAGTCCATTTAATGGAGACTTTGATAACCTGAAAACTGTAAGGCTTGATGAAAAACAGCATCTATCTTCTTCCAATATGTAGCAAATACTGAAACTTGATTTCTCAGTGGAAGAGAATTCAGCTGTGTCAAGTCTGGATATGTTTCCATATAAGTTCTTTTCCAGAAGAGTTGTAAACCACAGCCCATGGTTTCATCTGTGTGATACAAGGCCCGGTTTGGTGCAGCACAGCTGTGAGGTCTTCTTAGTTTTACTGGGAAAAGAATTTTTAGCTGTGAGGAACACTGTGTGCTACAGCCACACAAGAAAAATAGAAATTCAGGTATCAGTGAAATTATTGAGACCATAGGCATTCAAGGACTGAAAAGTATTGACATGATAAGATATTAAAACTCTTAGCAAAAAAACCTCACAAGAATTAAATAATGGCAACTCAACAAGACAGAGTACCAACTTGCACAAAGGAGCAAAGCAGGCTTGGCCAGCAGAGATGCTCTGTACGTCACATTTAGGGTCCCTCCCACATTAATCTTTCACTTCGTAACATATAGATCCTTACTATCCACAGTGTGTGTCAGCCAATAAATATTTTCTCTGTGCTTTCAATTTCTTGATGCTCTGCTCACACAGTGTATTTTTGCGTGGGAGAAAATAAACAAACATGATCTACTGAGCTAGAATTTGGGCAGATGATTTCAGTCTCATGCCAACCATCAGTGTCATATGCGTTGATTGAGTTGGAAAGGTCAGAGCAAAGAATAAGCTCTTTTGCTCTTTGCAGTAACTCTACTTATCCTTCGACCAGGTGCCTCTAAACTGGAGATTATACAGCATTTGCTCCATGCTGTTCCATTCTTACATGCTAGGAATCAAGCCCTGCACTTCTACCTGCTAGAGTGCCATCAGACGACTTTTGCTGTAGTCCTGCTGCTGTTTGCCAGTCTAAGGAAATGTCCTTTTAACTTCAAATCAGCATTTTAGACATTTGTTTGAAAGTGATTTACACATCCTCTCCCAACCCATCATTGACAGGGATTTTGTTGTTGTTGTTTCACTGGACACGTAGCTCATATGGGAATATTTTACAAAACTTTTCAGAACCTGTATCTAGAAGCAGCTTGAGCATGGATAAAAGACACAGCAGGAAGCAAGAAAGACAAACTGAAGAGGAAAGTCTAGCAGAACTGAAGTTCAAAAAACTTGATACCTTTTCCAAAACTGGAGATCTGTCCCGTTTTGTCTAAAACTGTAGCAAAACTGTCCCATTTGATATTCCACTTCATGTATCAGTCTTGCGCATCCTTGCAAGAATGATGGAATCAGTCAGATGATCTACTCTTACATGGAAGTTCCTTTACTTGAAAAGTTTGATTGACACTTCATAATCTTCAATTGTATGCATCAACCCTTCAAATCCGTGCCTTTCTTGAAAAAGACAAAGTTCATTTTGCAGAACAGCCCACATTCTTCAGGCATATGATGAGTCACGTGTAGTTCAAAGAATGATATTTTGCTCTGGGCTTTTGATCAAAAAGCTGCTGCTGCTTACAGCACACCTGATAAAATCTATTATACATGTTTTCTGCTTCACTAGTGATAAAAAGCCTCTGACAATTGACAATAGCAAGGCCATCCGTCACTTTAAAAACCTGTATTTTTGGCTAAAGGAACAGAATCAACCTTTTTTTACCCCTCGTAAAGAAGAAAAAGCCGCACAACTCTTCCCACTCATGAAACACAAAGCATAGGAATATCACATAGGCCATCATGGTTCTCCACAACAGATCTCAAAGCACAATGTACACTTTCTATCATTCACATTATTACAGCCAGGAGACTGAAGTTTATGGAGCTGAAGTAACGGATGAGCATCAAGCAACAGCTAGGGAAAAAGCCTGTGTCTCTAACATCAGTCTATTGTGCCAGGAACAAAGATGCGCAGCATTATAAGTAACAAACTAATCTAAGTGAGTTAAGCTTTTGTTTTTCAAAAGAAGGAAGCTTTTCATCAGGTTTCTAGCTAGCATTCAACTTTCATTATTAGAACTATAAACTGGGACTGAATCAGGGCAAAAACTTCAAACACTCTCAAAATGGTTCAAACTTTGAGAACTTTTATTCCTGTCCATTGCAGTAAACAAAGATGGACACAAAAATAAACAAATGTTTAAATATCAGTCTTGGAGCATTCTGAGATTTCCACTGAACTGCTCACATTTGATAGGGTGCATCTGACTAAATGCCAGATCTTATTCTAAGATAAACACTCTGTGAAGAACTGTAAAGATATAGTTATAAAATCAACCAAGTCTGAAGAATAATTCAAATCACCCCGAAGTGCACATCTAAAATAGATTAGATCATCAAATCCCAAAAGCTTTGACTATAAAAAGAGGTTAACGTGACTAGTTCAGCTGCAGACATCCGTTGTCCAAAGACAGATGAAAAGCAACCCCTCACTTATAAAGTCACATGCAATATCAAGGTAGTAAAGGACCAGGGCACCAGTAAAGACAGTCCAACGAAAGCTTGTCTGAATCATGCCAATGAGAAACTAGATTGCACATGAAACAATAAGAAAAAATTATGCTGGAGTGTATTACCTTTATGTGGATCAACAAAGGAGCTTCAATAGGAATGAGTATTCAGTTCAAATGATGGTTCAAATTAGAAAATGTTCTGCCAGAATTGAAGAAATTGCATAAACGAGCCATGAGGTAAGAGAAGGCACATGAAACCTGTTATATAAAGGGTTTAAAAAGACTAGGATTGCTCACCTCTACAAGATGAAAGAATAAAATAATAAAAGCCATATTCACTGTGGCTCTGTCCTTGCTTTGTCACACATATGCAGGGTACATACCCATGCCTGGGCATCTTTAAATGGCCACATGTGAGATAGTCACCCTGAGCTCCATTTAGACTTGATGTATAGACACAGAAAACTCTACAGTCCCTCATTCAACTTCTTAAAAATATTCAGAAGAAGGCAAACAAACTGTACTCTGATAATACCTTTCTCTTCATTGATAAGAAATGCTAGATAAATAAAATTTGGGTATCTGGCTGTCAGGTGTTTAAAACAAAGATAAAATCCTTTATCTTTTAAAAATAATAATAATTAAAAAGAAAAAGATAAAAAATGTTACATGGATCTGCTTCGCCTCCTCTGCACAAGATACCAGGAGAAACATGATCATTAGATGGTTAAAAAATAAAATTTGGATATAAAACAAATTATAAAATTATACAGAAGGGTTGTAAAGCCTCAGATTTGGAAAGATTAAGCTAACCTTTAACTTTTATTGCTCAAAAGAGATAGTCTGAGTTACAAACTCTAACATCTGTCTAATGTGAAGAGTTTTCTCCAGCCAATGCTCATACACAGGAAAAAAAAAAAGTAATTATATTATATCTGTGATCTGTTATATACATTTTTATGCTGATAGAGAAGATGGAAGTTCTCATTTCTGTCTAACACAGTATTTCCTCTTGTAGCTGGAAATTACCCAGTCTTATTGATCAAATGCTATTTGGCATGGCTGGGGTAGGGAAACTAGATGATCTTAAGGTCCTTTCCAAACCATTCTATGATTCTATTTCCATAAGCTTCACTACAGCTCTGAAGGATTTAATGACTCCACCCTGCTTAGCAAAGTTGTCTGCATTTGATTTACAAAGCATATTACTTTTAAAGTCAGTTAAAGAACCTTCATTGATTTCTTCATCAGATACACAAGTCTAACTATCACCTTACATGACTAGGTGACTGGTTGAGTAAAATGCAGAGTTATGATAAACAGACTGATGTGGCTGAGCAGAATTTAATGGTGAAAGAAAAGTTCTCAGGCTGTGCTGATGCTTTTGAAAAGAAACCTATAGAAACACCAAACAAAGTGAGACCTGCAAAATAGTTCGGAAAGTGAATTACCATCAGCTTCCAAAAAACCTTCAAAATGGCATGTTTGGGATGATCTGATCCCTAACATGCCAAAAAGTCTCTTGAATAAGATATTTTTTATGTCCTGTGGATACAATGTAATTTGATTTAAGAGCAAATCCATTGCTGTGGCAATATAATTATGGATTGCTGACCTCATGTTTGGAAGAGCAAAAAAGGCTATTACTGTATGGTTTAAAGCAATATCTGAGAGTGTAGACCTTAAACTAGCTGGAAAGCAAGTGTTCAGAAAATACTTTGAGATTTTGTGTAATTTCCAAGTGGCAGAACACTCTGTGTCATAATCAGCTTCATTTTCAGTTACAGTGAAATTCAAAGCAGAAGAGTGAAACACAATCGCTACAAGCTTTCTTCCAGAAGGTACATGTTTAATGGTCTGCTTTATTAAAAGCTGAATTCCAGGAAGTCTAAATAGTCAACGTGGGGTTGAAATTTGAGGTTGTTTTGCTTGGTTTTTTTTTTTTTTTTTTAATAAATCTTACATCCATGAACACTACTTATTTTTGCCCTTCTGAACTTCCTGTCAAGCATGCACTTCTTGCTTAATGGATGCATTTTTCAAGGAGCACTTGTTTTCTTCTTTTCTCAGCACTCAGAAAAGATCATACATCAATGAGGACTAGGTCTCAGAAAAAGACTTTGTCTCCTACAGCAGGGCTTGAACGTGCTCTGGTGCACTGTGTGAGATTGTAGTGGGTGTGGGTTGTGGGTAGTACAACACTGTACCAGGTTTACCTCGCAGTTCTAGCCTGGCAGCAGAAGAGATCAGTACCATACCATACTAATACTCCCTATAGGGGATAAAGCTTTTCCTCAGTTAGGTATACTGAGAAAATTCAGCTGTTTGCATGGTGTCGACTGTGCTATGGCTTTCAGTGCCAATGTGGCTTGTGCGGGAGCAAGTTAGGCTGCTGAGTCTTATACATGAATCTTGACACTATATTCAGTGTCTACCACAGCTGCAGATTGAGCACCTTTGTTATGCAACCACTTGTTAAATCAAAGATTTCAGCCTAGTACATATGAAATCCAGCACATTTCAGGTAGGACTAATGATCTTCTATTTAACACTTACGAATAACTTCAGGTCTCCAGATCTCTTCAGGTACTGATGCTGAACATCGAAGTATCAGATTGAGGTGAGCAGAGCAGATTAAATCCTATTGTCGTGTAAACGTTAAGATCTTGGATGCTAAAATACACAAGTTGATCTAATGCTCCAAAGCATCTGGCAGATATTGTGCGATAGATGAATAATCCTTTACTCTAGCCCACACAGTGCTGCCATCTCTTTATTTATTTATTTAAAGGTAGAATTTATTCACATACTTGTACTGGGGAGATGTGAGTTCAGCTCTAGAAATTGCTACATTGAGATACAGATAAGTAACATTATAAACTTATTAGTTATTAGAGCTAAAACGAAAACAGTGTTTGGATTTTCATCCAGACATGCCTCTCCGGGAACGCACGTGGCGTGTTCATATCATATATTCATATAAAAATCATATATTTTTTTCTCTTCCGTAACTCACAGGAAGTCCTGCTCTTCACTGGTGAATTTAGACATTTTTACTGAGCATCAAAGCTGAAATTAATATAATAAATTAAGAAAGTATGAGTAGCCTTTTAAGGTTAATAATTATCCCAACTCATCATTTCTTGCTATTTCATTTTTAACAAAATCTGTATGTCAGTTCACTTACTTAAGGCTGCAAGATAGATGCCAGAAGGAGTAAAACTGGCTGTGAGATGTACCACCTCCAGGAATTCCTCAAACTGCCACCCATGATTCACAGTGCATAAATGTCCAGTTCTGAATATTTAACTGGATGCTGAGTACTACATCCAGTTCAGGGGCCCCCATGCAAGAAAGAAATGGATCTTCTAGGGCAAGTTCAGAGAAGGGCCATGAGAATTATCAGAGGGCTGGAACACCTCACTATGAAGAAAGGCTAAGAGAGTTGGTGCTGTTCAGCCTGGAAAAGAAAAGCCTCTGCGGAGACTGTATTGCAGCTTTTCAGTATATTGAGGGGACTTATAGGAAAGGTAAAGACTTTACCAAGGTGTGTAGTAACAGGACAAGGGGAATCAGTTTTAAATGGAAAGAAGGTAGGTTTACATTTGATATAATTAAGATATTCTTCCCTGTGAGGGTGGTGAGGCCCTGGCACAGGTTACCCAGAGAAGCTGCGGCTGCCCCATCCCTGGAAGTGTTGAAGACCAGGTTGGATGACACGTTGAGCAACATGATCTAGTGGAAGGTGTCCCTGCTTATGGCAGGTATGTTGATTAGGTAATTTTTAAAGGTTCCCTTGCAACCCAACCCATTCTATTATTTTATGAAGCCATCTTTACTTACTCATTGCAAGCAGAAACCTGCATGAAATTTCTAATATCAAATCTCTGTAAAGAGTGATGAAACTTTTTTCATCTCCAAATTGAAGTGAATTTTAAAAAGTTGAGTCTGGTAAACACATCCTTCTAGTTCTTTTCTTTTTGTTTGTTTGTTTGTTTTTTGGTTTTAAATCTACCTTTCTTCCTCTAATCTTCTCTGTCATCCCTACCTTTTCCTGTAGGGTATTTTTTGAATGCCAAACTAGACCATAAATAAGTGGCAGTGGGGATTCTTCACCTCTTGCAGTGAAAATCCAACCAGAGAAATGTAGATTTGCTGTAGAGCCCAACTGGGATTCAGGAGGCTTTACTGCTCTTAATGGAGCTACAACCATTTACGTCAGCCAAGAAGCTCAACTACTAAATATAATGAGAGCATTTAGTGAATCATTTCTTGATGTGAAGTATTTTTTAAACTGGGAAAGCCCATTTCGTAATGTTCCTAACAGCTTCCCTCTGATGCAGCTGACACAGTTCTCAGCTTCCTCACAAACAAGCAAAAAGCCTCCTTGAGAACAAAGTATGAGCTGAATAAAATAGAAGTTATGTCCGTGACGTTACCATAGCAATCAAAGTTCATGCCTGATGCCAAAATGGTACAACTATAATCATCGATCAAAGCAAAGTGTCCAGTTGTCATGGCAACTCTGAAAGGTTTGTACTTCAATTTTGGTATCTCTGCAATTCTAAATAAATAAATAAATATAGAAACAGGACTCCTAGTGATCTAAATAATTAGAGTTTATGTCTTTTCAGTATTATCCTATGATCATGAAGGCAAACAACTTGCTAACCCCTATCAACAAATCCCACAGCTTTGTCAGTAGTCCATGCATACCCCATAGCCACATTGGGTGCCCTTAATTTCTCTTTTTCTGACATGTGCAAGTGTTTCATGGCCTGATGTCTGCTGAAACGTCTGTTAAGGCATGCTGCTATGTGGTTTTGGGGTGGCTTTGATGTTAGCAGAGTCTGAGAATATGCTGCCAAGGACTTGTTCATCTGAGGCTTCAGTAATGGTAAAAAAAAAAAAGAGTAAAAAAAAAAGCATTTGTAACAGAAGCAAATCTTGAAAGAAGTCACTTTGAAACAACTGCACTAGTTTTCTTAATGTAAAAGTATGATTTCTGCATATACTGTGTATGTGCATGTATGAAATGCAGCCTGAATGACTGTTAACTAGGAGTTAAAAATGTCATGTCCACTGAGGAGAAGAACAAAATCTTTTAACATAAAGTACACCTAATTGGCAGAAACTTATCAGGGAGCCAGATTCTTGCCTACGTTTAAGTCCATCTGTATCCTATGTCATATGCTCCAGTGATTATGTTTCTGGCATTAGAATTTCAAAGAGTGAGAAAGCAGAAAACCAAAGTGAAAAAAGTAATAATTCCAATTACATTGTGTTAAAAAAAAAAAAAAAAAATATTTTCCTTTCTTTTTCTGTATTTCTGTGCTAGGAGAAAATAAACAGTTCTGTTCATTTCTGTTTCTACCAATCCAAACTGAAACTAAGTAGCACAGATCACGATGTATTTTAAAAAATCTTCAAAAGGTTTTGTCTGTATATTTTCCTCCTTATATGGCAAGCTGCTAAAGTATGTCTGGGGACATGAGTTCTTTGATGTATCTTGCAAATACTAAGTAATGTGGAAACCACATGCACTCTAATGAAGTAGGGCACGAAAATACTGGTAAATAGCTTCTGAGGACCTCTTCCTTATTTTTCTTACTGTCTGGAGCAGGATACAATTGTGTTTTCAGTGCAAGATGTTCAATGTTTGAATCACCTGTGAGTAGTTTGCTTAGACTTAATTCTACTTTCAATACTGATGAACCACCTAGTGTAAACAATAGGTCATAAAGGGTGAGCAAATGATTGGAGACTTCTGTATTGTCTACCTATAGCAGCAATCACTAATTTACCATTCTGTAGTATTTTTCAGAATCTTTCTAACACCAGATTTTATTTTTTTTTCTTCTTGGCTAAAGCAATTGAGTTTATTGCTAATGAGAGAAAACTTGGTAGAACTCCAGACAATCATTTCTTTATATATTCAGGTATTTCCAACATTCTGTTACTTGCTGGGAATATTGCCAAAAATGCAACAGATAGCAATGTTTGGAAAAGATATTTTTGGGCTTTTTTTTCTCTATAAGTAGGTTACAGTTAAGTACAATATTACATATGTAATACTATTTGCAAAACTGTAGTGTTAAGATTACTTGTAAATTTTTCGTTATCAATGCTGATGGAAATTGCAAATTATTTAATAAATATGCATTAAAAAATTAACTTTTTCACAAAATTGTTCACTGAATTAGAAATACATTTTGCATATTTTATCTGCTCCAAGGAAGCAAACTGTAAATTATTTTAATTCTTTGCAAAGTTATTTCCTTAATATGATGATAACCAGTGTACATTCTTTTTGTAACCATGAACCATTATGAAGCACAATGATGATTTTTTCAGTCTTTTCTGTTAAGATGCCATCATACTCATCTATTAAAAAATGAAATCTTTGATTAATTTCTTCTCCACCTTGGCTGGGGCTGAAAACATTAGGAACATTAAATGCAGCGGATGGCACCAGCGAGTCAGTCCAGAATGGTACCTTCTCCAAAACTGGATGCCTGCACAAGAATACTAAAACAGATTAAGTATATAGGCATTGTGTATCTTAGTTGTGCTACTCTCTACAGTCTCCTACTATTTCAGGATCAGAATGGTTAGTGTGGAACATGTCTTCTGGTTTTATTTTCTCTGAACTTCACATTTAGTGCTTAGACCTATGAAAAATTTTAGTACCTGAAATATCCTTCACTTATATTTTTCATATTTTTAATGAAAAATTGTCTTGGGTGTTTGTTAGGGTTTTTGTTTGTTTTTTTTGTTTGATTTGGTTTGCTTTGTTTTTTTTGTTGGGTTGTTTAATTATTCACAATAATTAATGTCTGCATATTGTTTTAAATATTCTTTCTATTCACTTATTGTAATTATTTTATATTAAATGAATTAGATATTTTAAAAATTATACTGTATTTATAAGGTTTGTAATATAAATGATACTATATTATTTACACCCTTATACCATGGTTCCATTTAAGAAGAAATCTGATGAGAAGCAACTTTGTAGTAGACCAAAACAGCCATAACCTCATAAAGAAAAAGACTCAATGCATAAAAACTCACTTAAATTCTTTCTCCAAAAGGAAAATGACAGGGCAATATGTCCTGACAGTCTCGGTACCATACCACACTAAATACCATTTGTATCCTTCAGATATAATTTTGGTTTTAAGACAGTAGTTACTATAAATGCGAAGTCATGGGAGGGTTTTTCATCAAATTAAAAGAAATGCAAGTGCTTACCCACACTTGGATCACATTAAATATGTTTTGATGGGCAATCTGGTAGTGCACAGATCTTGCATGAAAGGCAGAATAACCACAGCCTGACTTATACTTTACTCCAGAAGAAGCCTCCTTGATTTCGGTCTGGTTGTGATTAAGCCAAAGCTTTTCTGTGTTGAGCGCTCATTTACACCTAATTTTCATCTGGGAGACAAGGACTTGTCTCAAACTCCTAAGAAATGGTTTATTTTATCATTGTAGTTGCAGGACTGGTAATTGTCACCTCTTGGTGTATTGTGACCTGCCCTCAAAAGCAGAATGGCATGAATCTGTTCCTTCCTCAAAGTAATACTTCTTTCCGCATTTTCCATTTAACTGGTCCTGATGACACCTACACTGAGTCATATGCTGAGGTAGCACAGGAGATGAGTAATTAAAGCTTTGTTAAGTGCTGAAAGATTCTCTACAGTGGAAAGTGTTTGCATATCTATAATGGTTCAAATGCATCATTCATTAAAGGATATAGCTTTCATTCAGAAATAGCAGCTTGAAAAAAGGTTTCAGCTGGCATTGCATATTAGTGGAGCTTGGTATGTGATTCATGTAAGAGTCAAATGTGTACACACATATTTATATATATGTGTGTGTGTGTGTGTGTATGTATGGCAGATGATTCAGGCTTTTATTTCCCAGATGGTTGCTGCAACCTAACTTCTCTCAAGCAATGATAAGATCAGTTATATAATTTGTTACATAAGCAGCTTTTTCTTCAACTACCTCATTACAACATTTGTTAAGTGAATGAGAATGAGCTGATATCAGCAAATCAGACCTTAAGGAGAGCACTTCTGAAAGGACAACCCTGTAGTTTTGCAGTTTAAGGATCAGATTTCACTCAGTGAAATAACTAAATCTCATAATTTAAAAGTCAACTGAAAACCTCGGTGAGCCCTGAGCTATGAAATAAAAAACAAGGCGAAACAACAGAATCAAAACTTGAAAGAACAGTTCAGCAAATGAGTGTAACGACAACAGCTTTCTGGATTTCTGTTGTCTCCCCAAACCGTGTGTCTGCCCTTTACGCCCCTTTTATAAGCTTACTAAACTAGAAACCTTAATTTAAAGTACAAAACAAAAAAAAATAATTAAAGTGCTAAGTGGTTTAGACAGCAATTATCAATAGAACGTAGTTTCAGAATGTTAGGAGCATATATCTTACTCTTACCTTTGTCTTGGCGAATACCATGCTTATAAAAATGAGGTCCTGATTGGGCTGAGTTCTGTGGGCTGTATGAACATTATCCATGGAAGTGCAAGTTGACAGAAAAAGAAATGACATCAAAACGAGACCTGCTGCCGTGTTTTTTTCCCTCTTTCTGGCAAGAAAATACAAAGCAAAAATCAAATGCAAGAAGCAAGATTTTCTAAGTGATGAATAAATGGGCTGGAAATGGAATCATGGAGTCAAATAGGGGTGGTTTCAAAAGGAATGAGAGAAAGCATTTTCAGAAACTCCCATTTATTTTTTCTACCTGCAGTTCAGCAAACAATGTCAGAAGTTATTTAAAGCAATGGGACTGTAAGCGTCTTTTGATGTAAGTGTTCTAGGCCTGGTATTTATGTGGTGTGGATCAGTCTATGTCCAGCTTATTTACTGTATTGTGGTAACTATACATTTTGGACAAACACACTTTAACATTCTTATAATCTTCCCTGCTGAACCATAGCATCAGCTGTAATAAGCAGCTGAACAATAGCAGCTGAACTTACAACGTTAGGCTCTTATATGTAACAATCTTTATTTCATTTGAGAGGAAAATTGAAAATCGATCCTTAACAAAACTATGTGAAGATTCAGAAAGGGCAAGGAGAAGAAAAAATGACTGAAAGGTAACAGCAGAATGCCCCAAATAAACAGAAAATATAGGTGCCCTCACTTCAACTATCTTTTGCCTGTAGAACCTGCCTGACCCTAGCTGCTAAACTGAGCTGAACAAATAGACACAACCTGACAAGGCAGGACCCCCTTGAATTCAGGAGCAATTACTTGGCTTGGCTGAAAACATCAATAGCATGTGTTAGAATGGAATTCCAGAGCCGTGGATGATAGAAAATAGATAACCTTTGGCAATTGGGAGATTTCTGCTGTTGTATGTCTGGGGCTGTTGTCAGCTTTTCTCTAAGAAGGCTCCACCTGAATGAAAGGAACAATTTAAAGTATTTGTCAAAGTTGATTTTAGCAAAAGCAAGTACTCTGATGACTTTTTTTGCTAATCATTGCCTAAGCTCCACCTTATACTATATATAATTGGCTGTTCAAAAAGGTTATTGCTGAAAGTGAAAGCTTCCTCCTAAGGCAGCATTTACCCAGGAGAATTAAAATGAGCAGAGATTCCTTATTACATTGATCAATATGAAGTGAAAATCTGGAACTGAAATCTAAGGCTGAGGAGAATTAAGGATGCTGGGAAGGGATTCTTCATTAGGGACTGTAGTGATAGGAAAAGGAATAGCAGGTTAAAACTTAAACAAGGGAAGTTTAGATTGGATATAAGGAAGACGTTCTTTACTGTAAGGGTGATGAGGCACTGGCATGGGTTGCTCAGGGAAGTTGTGAATGCTCCATTCCTGGCAGTGTTCAAGGCCAGGCTGGACAGAGCCTTGGGTGATATGGTTTAGTGTGAGGTGTCCCTGTCCGTGGCAGGGGGGCTGGAACTGGATGATTTTAAGGTCCTTTCCAACCCTAACTATTCTATGAATCTATGATTTTTATCTGTTTCACTAATGCAGGAATAGAGCTCATGACAAGCAGTCAGGACACATTCAAATGGTCAGAAACAAGGCTAGAAAGTAGGTTTCAGCTCTTTTTCCACTTGAGCAGTTGGTGGTCACCCACAGACTTTACCACTATGGTATTTTATAGAGCAGTTCAAGAGGAAGGCCTAAGGCCAAGAATCACAGGTAGCACAGATCATGAATACTATAGAAGTCTGGAGCTGGATTGATGTCTAAAAGTTCTCTTGCTCCCTTTACCACAAAGCTGGGTAGCCATTTAAATTATCCTGAACTGATCTGTCTAAAGCTGTCTGTGTAAACAGTAGATTAGAAGCATTGTATAAAGGCACTGAAGTAATGCTTGAAATGGGGCAGTTATTGCATAAGGTTGTCATTAGTGAGCCAAGTAATTCTTTCCTAGACTCAGTGGTAACACAGTGCTTCTCACAAAGCAGTGGGGTGTAAAACAGTAGCAAGTGATAAATGCTACTTTCCAATAGTTTGCAAGACACGTGTGGAGCATATTGCCAAAGCTTGTCTATATGGTTTAATTTAATGTCTGCTATTAGCTTACTCTGCTCAGTACTGTAAATCACATCTATGGTGATAACTTAGAGTGTTGTATTTTGAATTGTCTCTGCTGCATCAGAGTTTAGTCATCAGTGATGTACTTTACACAGACTTATAACCATAGTGGTTGCCCTGTACTTTAAAATCACCCTGAACTGACAAAGTGCCCTGTCTGACTGAAACTTTGGATTGCTCCAATTCTTATCTTTTTTAACAAGAGAATTTCTATAAAGCTGCAGGTATTTAAAACCACCATAAAATATGTCTATATTATTGGATGTATGTAAGCACAACAGCCACACCACTTTCAGGTTCATGAAAGAATAGATTACTGCTGGTTTAGGGCTCCCAGGGCTCCCAAGATCAGCAAGTTCCTGATCCCTTCCATGTCTTATCACTGCCTTTGTGAATTACCAGAGATTCATCACTGGGAGAACAGATTGGGGTGGGTGGGTTAAGCTTGTGTATTTGCTAAAGAACCATATGGATCATTACAAGGTGTGCAAAGAGGAAAAGCTACATTTATCAGGAATTAAATTAACGTACTCTGCAGGAAGGTCTTTGGTATTGACTATGGTAAAGGCTCCATTTTGTGAACACTTTGAAAGTGTTTCTGAAGAAGCCAAATGATAGAATAAGAAAAAGAACAGATAAATGTAACCCTTTACTACTAAGTCTAGATAAATATCTAGATAAAGAGCTCAGTCTATGCCATCAGGTGTTTTTCCACTGGAAATTACCTTCCAGGTTGTTTTTCTGCAGGCATAGATATATAGAGGATATAGAGGTATAGATGCAGTGAGAAATGTCTGGCATCTGTGCACCCCACACAGCAGTTACACCTCTGAGCTACATGACATGGCTGTGGATGACCATTTTCCACTAGAGGAAGAGGGGCAGGGAAGCAGAGGGTCTTACAACTGAGGAACCAGAACAAAGCCCAGAGCTTGTTTCTACCAGACCCCTTCAAGATACTGATTGAAAGTCATTTTCTATGTCTGATCCTTAGTTCCTCACACCCTCAGAATGGGAGTAAGGACATTGTATTCATTAAAGTACATACTTTTCATGACAGAAAAACATGCTTGTCACAGGGCAAGACCTGTTAGAAGGACTTGATCAGCATTAAGGCACTACTGAAATATAGGCAACAACAGTCAGTTTACAGTAAGGAGAACCCCATCCTTTCCAAATAGCCAGCCCCCAAACCTGCTGCATGACTCACAGCTCCAGCTCCAACTGTAATATGCATTTCACAGTGTTTTCTTTCTATACTTCCTTTTGATTTTGGAGGTTCCCACCGGTTAAAGCAACTTCTTTGGAGCACATTCATTCAGAATGCATTGGGGAATTATTACTTCACGCTGGTCAAACAATTCAGTGATTTGTTTACAGAAAAACCGTGCTAAATAGCTGGCCTGTTGTCATGACCCTTCACCCACATCTTTCCATGGTGCTTACCAGAATGTCATGTAGGAATAAATACAGCAGCATTGAACGGGTGCCTCCTAAGAGCAGTTAGTGTAAGGAGAAATTCCATATCACGTATAGCAAGTGAAGCTGCTTGACAAACAGCCCTTGCTTGTGGATGAATGAGTGGTTTACACTAGCATTCACCACTGATTACCACGCCATAGCCTTATGAAACACAAATAGCTACAAGCAAATATTCTTGCATAACTGCCTATGTACACTCCAATACAATACATCATAAAGGAATAAAGCCTGAAGCCAGTTCTTAACAAAGCCCATTCCTGCTTCTGTAGATCACTTTTCTCATTCTGCTATTATTTGTCTGTAGAATTATCGTGCTTAAAATCATGACAGTTTTCAGTGAACAAATACTGGTAAACCACAAATGTTTGCAAGATTCTGACACTATAAGGAGTAGATTTAGATTGGGGTGATCAAAGCAAATTTCCTTTATTAAAAGGATCTGATAGATAACCCCAAACTCTCCTCCTCTCCTCAAATAAATACAGCCTCTTGCAACCACAGTCTTTCCTACACTGAATCTGTTCAGCAGGTATCATGTTTCCGAAGGAGCGGAACAGTTCTTGCAGGAGAAGGGATCTGCAGCCCAGCTAAAGGGCTGTAAATTTCCACTGCCCAGCCTGCTCCTCATTGTGTGCCACAGGCTGGCCTGACCTTTCCACAGTGCAGCCCCTGTCTTTGTGCCGTGTTCACGTGCATTCCAGCAGCCCTCGGTGCTCCCAGTGCACGGTTACAACCGGAGGACGAGAAGGAGAAAAGTCCACGAGACAAAAAGTGAAAGAATTCCAACAGGAGATGAAATCTGGGAGGGGCTTTGCTGCACAGTCCCTGCTGCAAATAAATAAGACCCTGATCCAGCTTCCCGTGAGATTTGTGTTGCAGTTACTATAAAACAAGGAGAATCGAGCTCTTTGCCATCTGTCATAATCATAGAGCATGCTGAGAACATGCATCTTTGGAGTCAAATCTCTTCCTTAACTGGCACATGCAGATCTGTGATTGATCTTGCAAATTAGGGCCCCAAATACAGAGCCATGTGCTGAAGGGAGTAGAAATGTCTTAAATCCACAAATCTGTTTCTTAATAACCCCCCATGTTTTAAGACAACTTTAGAAGGAAGGATACACACACTTGTCCCTAAGGATGCACACACTTGTCCCTTTCCTATCCCCAAACCTTTGCTTTTGATATGTGGAAAATCCAGCTCCTACTCCCTATCCTGTCAGACCCCCAGGGAGGGCAGGCAGTGTCTGCTTGGCTGTGTTATTAGCCCCCCCATAAACAGAGGGGAGGCAGAAGAGAGGCAGAGCCATGGGAATAGCAGGGCTGCACCCACTGTTCAGACCATGCAGTGTGCTTTGCTCTGAAGTCCAGACTAGGAGAATCAGATGCCTGCTTTGAACAACACTCACTCTTTTATCACCCTTTCCCTTTCCTTCTCTTCCCTTCTAAGATCAGCCTTCCTCAAAGGGCTGGACCATGTGCTAAGCTCCTTTCAGCTCCCAGATCAAGGTTATAAGTTGTAGGAGCAGCAAGCAGCCTGTCTCTAAGTTTGCTGGGCTTTAAAATCCAGCCGTCTACTCCCTGTTGTCCTGGAACATACCAGGCATGTGAAGGATCTGGCTGTAAAAGCAGTATCAGAAGCCGTATGAGGTCAAAGGAGGAGCTTGGGATCACTTTTTTGGGCTGCTGGTAAGGGCCGGGCTGCACAGTCAGTACAGAAGGTGGTAAAACACACAAAATGCAAGTTTCATGCAGTGGGTTGGGGAAGTTTCCCTTCTGTTGTGCACAATCTCAGGGAAGATATGAGGCTGAGAAGGGTCTGATGCAAGATTTGGGAGGCTGTCCCTAGCTTGTTAGACCCTAGAGATTCAGCCATTGTAATGCTTAGGTTTAATGACAGAAATATAACACATTTTATTGCCTTACCACATCCAGTGTTCTGCCTCCACTGTGCTTTCAGATACAAAACACAATCCCAAGAGATTAACTCAATTTGATTTCAGTACAGCAGTGAATATTTTACTCACAGGGAACAGCACAAGACTTCTTGGAATCCAAGGCTCTACCATCCCTTCTCTGGTCAGCAGAACTCCCTTAGGATGAACATCATCTACCAAAGCCCAGACAGAGTTATGTCCATGGTGGAACCACTGCTTCCAGAACAACTTTCCTACCTATTAGTGATCCACAATAATTAATGGACTCTCCCAAAACAAAGCATTCCCATAAAGCCCAGAACTGCTCTCTGCCTTTGAGTGCTCTCACCAATGCAAAACCAGGAGCACCTCCATCTGTTTGATCCCCTTTCCGAAATCTGGTCCAGTATTTGGTAGCTGAGCATTACACTGCACCACTATGTGAGTTAGGAGCATAGCTCCCTTTTCTCTGTTGTACTGATCCTCAGAGGCCCTATAGCTTCAGGAGGTCTGCACTCACAGCTGATGCTGTTCTAAGGGCATATTTTTCCACTGACACTGATTTCTATGATTAATTCTGAGATTAATTCTTAGATTCTATGATTAATTCTTACACCAGTATTAGCCTATGACCTCTCCTCCCAAAGAGCATTTAACTTGTCTTTTAACCTTGTCACTAAATGATAGAAGGTGTTAAGATTCACTGCAACTGGCTCTTCATAGCCTCCTGCAGTATCCCAGCTGGCCTTCATCATGCTAGTCACCTTCATAGAATCACAAAATGGTTTGGGTTGGAAAGGACCTTAAGATCATCCAGTTCCAACCCCCTGCCATGGGCAGGGACACCTCACACTAAA
>JANHGB010023864.1:18287-35437 GCA_026283785.1 Coracopsis vasa
ACCACCCAACAGTTCCCCAGATCTACCCATTAAGCTACCTGTGGAGGGGCTGGGATTGGAGGATACTTCTCTAAATACCAACTAGATGACCCACAGAAGTCAATAGTCTACCTGTGCCAATGTGTAATATCTGGTTTAATAACGGAGGTATTCTAACAGAAGCATGGGAGGTAGGTTCAGGACCCCTTTTGCCAATCAGCTGTGAGCAGCAAACCCTCAGTCCAAGAACAGAGTGTGTGGATGACCCCTACCTTCCCTAGTTGTCTTCTCCTGAGCAGGCATAAACCCTGTCCATGTGGCTGCCTGCTGCATGACGGGTAAAGCTCCTTAGGACAAAAATAGTGAGCTTTGCTAGGGTATCTCTTGACTGTGAACCAAAGGAAAAGCTTAACATTCTAGCGAGCACCCAGCTCTATGCAGAGAGCTCCTTTATTTAATCAGCAAGGCTTAAATCTTTAATTTTGTGGGAGACAGCTTTGCAAGATGTGAGTTGATGGCAGCCTTTGGAGGGTATTGCACTGTGGGTACAGCCCTGCAATTGTTCTTGTCTGTGAAATGGAGTAAACTGCTAGGAAGGAATCTTCAATGACTGCTTTTCAGACTCTCGTGAGTCAAAACAAAAAGTAAACCCCTCAGCAGGAGCATGTACAAGTATTTACCAAAAAGATGCTGTTCCATCAATGCACTTGCTCTCTTTTTGTCTGAAATAGAGCTATTTTGATAAGTAGGTGAGATGCATCGACATAAGAGATGTGATCAGAAGCTTGTCATGGTTAGTGTGTGAGTGGGATGCTGTTTAAACCTTTCTTTCTAGAACGCTGTGCAGACTGGAGGACTGCTAACACTTGTACAAAGTTCTTCCTGGTCTCTCTTGAATCCTTTGATTGCTTGATCCCTGCTAATTTTAACTAACTGTAAGGTTATCTAACCTTTGGAGGCAACACAAGTGCCTGTTTTTGTGCAGAGTGTAAAGGTCAAAATGGAGGTGGAGGCTCCACTATTAATTGAGTTTCCTTTTGCACCCAGTGATGGGGATTTGGGTATTTTCCGAGTGACGCAGTGAAGCTGCAAGCCTGCAGCACTTGGGGAACAAAGCAAGAGCTGAAAGCTCAGACTGATCACTTCAGGTTAATTAAAACTTCATGCTTTTCTTGAAAATGAGTGTCTATTGTTGGATAGAGCAAGTTGAAAATCCACGAGTGGAAAAATCAGCTGAAGCTGACTCCTTTCTATCTTAATGCCAGTATCATGGCTAGGTTTTAGGTAGATAAAAGGCTTAATTCTGTCTGAGTTCCTTTACAACTGAGCACTGCGTTGCTCAAAGAACCAGACCTGATTTTAGGGTGATGCCCCCTTACCTTTAAAAGCTACTGAATATATTATTGCTTCAGTTGCCCTTTTGTACTTGATGTGTAATTCTTCTGCGAAAGTTGATGTAAATAGCTCTTGGGCTCTTCTAAAGCAAGAACTTGCCAATTCACTTGACTGGCTGTTTATGGAGCTGTGTGAGGTTTACAGCTGGAAATGCTGAGTGGGGCCAGCCGCTGGATTTCAGTTCTGAATGGATCCGGATGAGTGACAAAAATAGCAGAAGCAGTGATGTTAGAAGGAAAGCCTTTGCTTTTCTCAGGGTGAAATGCCTGAGGCTGCTGAATCCAGCTGGAGCACAGCATGTACTGATGTTCCCATGTTCTGGCAAGGTGACTACAAGCACTGTTTCACATAGTCAATGAAAAGGGCTGTCCTGCAATTAGCTGCCTTCTCTGCCTAAAAACTCAGCTGAGAAACCTGAAACTGCTAGTTGATAAAGCTGGGTTGCCAATCATAAGAGCTCAAAAGGAGTCTTTTAATGTAACTACCTTTCTGGCTCGTTGAAGAGACTTTTTGTGGGAGGAAGAAACTACCACCTCTGAAGAGGAGGCAATGTCATTCTGGAAGCAGGGATTTGCTTTTGGCTGAGCGCATAGGTGTTGCTCTGCAAACAGGTGCTATAAATGAGAATGCTTTTCCAGATTTAGTGTAGACTACCTTGGAAAAGGAGGGTAAAAATCAGTGGTTTCCACAAACTGCTTTGAGTATTCAGAGTGTTAACATAGCATATGTGGTCCTACAGAAATAAAGGCAGCAATTCTTGCAGAGACTTGGCAGAGGTCGATAGCTTTTCACAAGCTTTGATTTTTCAGCTTTCCTATTTTGCCTGCTAATCTTGCTACATGAATATGTACCTTAATCTTACCCATATAGGTTTTTGCTTTTAAAACAACAGCAGCAGTATATCTGCCTAAATAAAATGTGTAGCATGCAAATACCCAGAACTATGCTAATGCTAAAAGGAAAAATGCCTCATCTTCCCCCACCCCCTACCCCAAACATCCTTCTTAGTTATTTTATCTGGCTTAGAGTCATAAACTGAGTCTGCAGCAAAATGGAGGTAGATGCATTTGCACTCCCAGCCTCCTGGTTAGTGTGCATGCTTGCAGATGTTGATTAGAATACCATGGTTTGCTTTGTCCTCTCTGAGGCTCACTCAGAGGTTATGCTGGGGTTGTCTCCGGCGTAACGCTCATAACCTGGGATGCGAGATGATGTTGTTAGTAACAGAGCTGCTTCTCTCCCAGGAAACTTGAGTTTGATCAAGATTTGGCTTTCTTGGAGAAGTCTGCAGGCCCTGGGCTGCAAGTGCTGCTCCCACAGAGCACTTAAACCTTTGTAGGGAGCATATATGATGTGGCTGAAGTTGTGCTTCCTGCTAATTACTACTGTGCTGAGTTTTATCACTCCAGGTGCAGCTGCCAGCATCACCAAAGCAGTGGTGGGAGAGGTAATGCCACCTCCTATTGCTGCTCTTCTATTCACTGCCTTTCCTGACAAAGCCCTGAGCTCTTAAAGCTCAGCTCAAAAGCAAAATAGCTGCAGGGCAGGTGTGTTGTCAAAGCTGTGAGAGGGTTCATAGCAGCAGGACCAGGGAGATGAAGTGGATCTGAGGAGGTGATGAAAGGAGGGCGGGCTAGTGATGGGTATTTTGATATTAGGGCAAGATGGGCTTGGGCCAGCCATGAATTGCAGGGGAAGAGGTGATGCTTTAGGGGGGGATGGATAAAGAAATTGCATTTTCTAGTTTTATTTTTTTCCAAGCACATGCATAAAATGGGAGATGGTTTATTTTAATATTGCATAGGATGGGCTTAAGGTATTAGAAGACTTGGGGTCAAGGCACAAGCTACTCATGGCTGTATGGAGCGAGGAGTGGATTTAGTTCCTGCAGCACTGAAGGGTGGTGCCATGCTGTCCTTTGCCCTCATGCACTTTCTGTGCTTTTCCATTTCTCTTTGCTATAAGTTGTCTTGCAGGGTGGAGTGAGGGGGATTGGCATGACCATGGTGTTCTTAAAGATGCAGGAGGGCGGCCCCTCTTCTCAACCAACCTTAACTGGGTTCCTAACTCGGCAACATCTCTTTTCTGTAGTGCTTTTAGACCATATTTCAGGCTGAAGCTGTACATCCTGTGCTCAGAGATCTGACTTGCCCTGTAATGTATCTCATGGAGCTTCAACAAATGTTGCCCTCATATGAAGGTAGCAATCTGCAGCGATAGGGATGGGGGGGGCACCACTTTGGAGATCTTAAACTCTTTCCCCAGCTGATCTGAGTCCGTATGCAAGGGTGTCTGAGTCTTCCACCTCCCTGAAGCAACTGCTCATAGCACAGGCTATAAAGTATTAGTAAGACAGTGCTTCCATATGGAAACCTGACTGATATTTAGACAAATGATGCGCTGGCCGGATCAGATCCCGCTCTGAACTTCTGCAGAACACCAATCAGACTCTGAGAGGAGCTGAACAGCTTCTGCTGTCGCTTGTGGCATCTGCTGCCCTTCAAACAGCAGGGTGGCACTTGGTGATCATCAGGCAATGGGGAAGAAAACAGCTGCAAGGCTGGAGGCAGCTATTGAGCTGTGCTCAAAGGGAAGGGAAGGTGCATCTGCCATGCACACAGCTTATCTCCTCACCTCGAGGTGACCCTGCCTTTGACAGGCAGAAGTTGGCTGGTGTTTTAAAACAGCCTGGCAGATTGATAGGCTGAAGGATTCAAACCAGGAGTGGTCTGAAGCCTTGAGGTGGTTTTAGTGACAAAGCAGACACCTGCCCGGGAGTGCAGTTCCTGTGCAGCCCAGGTTTGGGATTATTTGCAAGCTGAGTGTTTTGTCCGTTCCCTTGCCCAAGGGACATGAGGCTCGGCTGCCTTTTGTTCTGCTCTTTCCTCCCCTAAAGAGGGAGGAACAGAGGATGCTTCCCTTGCCAGAGTCCTCGCTGACCTCTGCCCAACCCTCTGATCCTACTCCACCCTTGCCCTTCTTCCAGCTCCTGTGTTGCTTCTTGCCTGTCTCCAGCTCTCTCTGCTTTCAGAGCCCACCACTGCTGCTTGTGCTTATACCGAGCCAGTTTCAGTGGCCCTGGGAAGTGAATAAATACTCTTCACTGCTTGGCTTTTACTCACTTACCCATCTGTGCCTTAACTGCATTAGGACAGTGGAGAAAAACTCAACCATGTTCTGAGCTGCGTGCTCAAACCATCTTACCCCCATGTGCCTCCCATCTGACCCCAAAGACGGAAGGATGGAGAAGCACAAACCTATTGTGACAACTGCCCTGGGGCTGCAATCATGGATATGGCTGAGATGGAAAAGCCAGGATCGTGGATTTGAGCCTAACCCAGGCTGATGTTTTGCTTTGCAGGGCTGCCCAAGCTCTTCTGGCACAAGGGAGAGTGTCACCATTGCTGTGATGAGGCAAGATTGTGGTGTCTATGATGTGCTTCAGAGGAAGGAAACCCCAAATTTGGTGCTTTGTTTGCGAGATGCTTGCACAGGGCTTTGTAGTACTTCTGATGCCAGCAGGCACCCTGTGTAGCTGTTCTCCATTCCTCCAGGACATGTTGCCCCTCAGTCCTGGCACATCTGCGAGCCTTTGTGCAGGTATTTCATCCTCGGTGGTGCCTGTAGTGCCATGGCACTTCAGGTATTGTGTTCAGGGCTTTCCTGTAGTTCCCTCACCTCACTTCTTTCTGTCTTTGGATAAGTTGGGGCTGTTCAGCCTGGAGAAGAGAAGGGTGCATGGAGACCTCAGAGCAGCCTTCCAGTATCTGAAGAGGGGCTATAGGGATGCTGGGGAGGGACTCTTCATTAGGGACTGCAGTGATAGGACAAGGGGTAACGGGTTCAAACTTGAACAGGGTAAGTTTAGATTGGATATAAGGAAGAAGTCCTTTACTGTTATGGTGGTGAGGCACTGGAATGGGTTGCCCTGGGAAGGTGTGAATGCTCCATCCTTGGCAGTGTTCAAGGCCAGGTTGGACAGAGCCTTGGGTGATATGGTTTAGTGTGAGGTGTCCCTGCCCATGGCAGGGGGGCTGGAACTAGATGATTTTAAGGTCCTTTCCAACCCTAACTATTCTGTGGTTTTATGATTAACTCCCAGTGTAGCTGAAAGACCTTAAGGTAAGACCTTTTTTTCCTCTGTGAACGGTAGCACTATAAGCTTCCTGTAAACAGCTGTCTCAGCTGGAAGTCTATTCAGTTACTAGGTGAACCCATGGCTTTTGACCATGTAAGTGCTACGTAAAATTGATATAGTTATTACTAACTAATTAATAGACATAATAATCATTGATGGGCAATTTGAATTCTTCCAATGCTGAGTAACCATGTCCTAACCATGTCCTACCTCCCTATGCACTCAGTGATGCCTTGGATGATCCGGACAGAAGATATTTGATCTACTCTGTTGTGATGGATGCAGATGTTGTCGCAGATGTTCTGACCTCCTTGGCTCATAGCTGGGAGTCAGAATATAACAATATTGTATATGTATGTATCTGTGAAATTGGAATGCTGCAAAGCTGCATGAAGTGTGTAGGTCTCAAAGGACCTCAGCAATGGCACACATTTCACCAGGTAACTTCACCAGTCACCAGCAGTAATATTCACTTGCTAAAGCCATGAAAACACGTGTCTTGCTGGGCAGGAACTCTGCATACTTTTTAGCCCAAGGCTATGTTCTGACTGGAAAGAAAAGTTTCACAACCTCATTCCCATTCTATTTCATTTCTGTGTTTCTCCGTATAATAATAATTTGAGAAAGAGGTGCTAAATCCCCTTCAGTGACCTTGTTCTCCCTAAACACATATCTGTAAAAGTCTGTTAGGTTGGTTTTGTTGGCATGTGCCAGCTACGTTTTGGGCAATGCCATCTGAAATTTCCAAGTATCCAACACCCTTTTTTTTCCCAAAAATATATATTACAGTAAAGAAAAAGAATGTTCTTATACTTCATAGCTGATTCAGGGTTGAATAGGTCAGGAATATCAAGTGGTAATTAGGCAGCAGACTGTAACACATGGCCTCAACACCTCCTAGGTTGAAGGGGTTAGAATTGCCCTTTGCTTTTTCTACTAGAATATATATTTTTCCTGATTTCTCAAGACTGATATTTTTTCCCATCTTCCTTTTCTGGGAGAAAAGGAGCAGCTGCGATTATTGATGAGCACTAAGAAATGGGATTTTACATCTGCTCAGGTGGCAGTGATTTGTCTTGAAAAAATAAGAGCACTTTAGATTAAGTGCTTGAATGAGTTTTCTACCATGGTATAAAAAGTGTGTCCAAGAGAAATAAATAGAAAGAATACACAGCCTCTCAGTAACATGTAAAAGCTCTGACTTACAATTGCAGTTAGAGATGCCTTTCTTTTTGCTTTTTGCAGACTAATAATTGAGTTGCCAATTTTAAACTTTACTAAGGATTTAGGCTGTTAAATAAAATGTTCCATTCCTTTTTCCTCTTTTGTTAGTTTCCCTTCTCTTTCCCTTTGAAAGATGTGTTGAATAAACATTTTTTTTCAAGTAAACAAGTGACTATATTGCCTACATATCATCTGTTTACTGGTACTGCTGACGTTACACTATACATTTCTGTTTTTCTCAGACTGGGCTTAAATGAAAATGCTATGCTAAAATACTGTGAAATAAGCTCTTACTATTCTATTTTTGGTTGAAAATCCAAGCTGAATGTGTGTGGATAGATTAAGACAAGAAAACGTTGCTTTCAGAAATGTGGCTGATTTGAGTCTCCGAAATGATGAAGAAATGCAAAGGATTTTTTCAGTTAGAGCACTGTCTAAAAGTTGCAGCCAGGCTTGAGAGCTTCACAGGAAATGTTATGACCTAGGCATACACTGTGAGACAACACATCCCTCAAAAATCACACTGGAGTTTTGCTGGGAAGTGCAAGATGTGTGTTCTTTACCTTGATTTAGGAAAGTAGATTTGAGAGAGTATCTAAGGCCCAAGGTCAACAATTTTTTAGTGGATAAGTAAGAACCAAAAATAGCAGTTTCTTACTTATAATATCTAGGCATTTTAGGGCAGTGACTTAATAAAAAAAATATTCAACTCTGATTTGGAGGAGTTGAGATACAAACCCACATGAATGAAATATTTTGAGTCCACCTTGCCCTAGTCTAAAATGTGCTTTAAACCTGTGAAACAGTTCTTTCTTTCCTGCTGATGCACCAAAGTGTTGCCTTTGACTATTGCACCATGGGAGGTTTCATTCTAACCTTCTTGTTCCCTGATTGTCCTTGCTAACTGTGTGTCAATCTGCACTCCCATGTCTGGCCGTTGTGTATATAATATGCACAACAACTATTAAGGAAATTTGACTCAGGTGCAAGGTGCTATTTTCTCTCACACAGAAATACAATTAGGAGCACACTTCGATAAGGAGATAGGGTGAGTTGTGGTGATCAGGCACAGGGCACGGCCAGGCAAATGTACTGACCGGCAGCTTGTTTATATGCAACTGAGTCCTTATAACCACCCACCTTTATTTTCTCATCCTCATTTCTCCACAATCCAGCTCAACTGCCTTCTTTTCACAGCCTTTGGTCCTACCCCTGAGCATGACCTAAGTTTTGCACATGCTTGACTAGTTAAGTTTACACAACCCACAAACTCCTTCAAATATTACATAGCAACTTTTCTCTTTCCCATGAGACCCATGATAGTCTTGTTTGTCTGGTTTGGGGAGTTACTTAGTTCTGAGTGAACTTCTCCAAAATTATGTGTTAGTGGTTCTTTCCATGACTTTTCAATCAGCAAATTAATATTTCTTCTCTGTACTACTCTCAGATGTCTCTTACTAAAGTTTGTATATCTGTGTGCTTAATTTACTGGTTTCCCTGTCTCCTGCCTTCACCTCTTATGCTGAAGCATCATTAACCAGATCTCTTTTACAAATTAGCTGTTCTTACAATAAATGCAGCATGGATGTGATGATAGATAGATGAAACCTTCACAGTATGGATGTCAAAAGACACCAAATCAGGCTGAGTATGCTAACAAGGCAGGCTCATTAAAACCCATTATTAACATGGGGGATCTAAGACAGTGCTAGACCAAAGGCACATTCAAAATGAGTCTTTACATAATCTTACAGTGGTTTGTGTTGAAAGGGACCTTTACAGTTCATACAGCCCAACCCCCCTGCTGTAAACAGGAACGTCTTCAACTAGATCAGGTTGCTCAGAGCCCTGTCCAATCTGACCTGAACGTTTCCAGGGATGTGTGCTTATTATGTCAGTGTTCTGTACTTCCTAAAAATGATAATTTACTGCACTTTGGAACAGCTCCAAGCATTGATTCTCAGACCCCTCCTAACAAAATATCATTATCAAAGAACATTTCAAACCGTTTAGTTTTTCACTAATAATGGAAGCATGATCAGTTACTGAAAGTTAGTCCTTGCATGTCTTCATAAAAAAATGGTAAAATAGAAAAGATGCATGTTAATATGTTGTCACTTCTGAGAGCTCATAATCACTGATCTACTGCATTATATTTCCATTAACATTTTCAATTATAGGATATATAGGATATCCTTTATGGAAGCACCCTCTGATCTTTGCTGTGTCTATCTCTCATCTCATGTTTGGCTCTATGCAGTCTCACACATAGTCTCTTACACTTTCCTGAAATTCTGTGTGGACAGTTTTGTCCCTTCTTAAAATATGCTTCTCCCATGAAGCACGACACAAATGTCTTGCCAAAACAGCCGCTCATTTTGTTCTCCATCTGCTGTGTCTTCTTCCCCATTTGGACATAAATACCTAATTTTAGATAGATTCTATCAAACTCATGCATTCAGCTGAAGCCTAAGTTAGAGTGCTCGTCATCAAATTGTCCTTCTATTACAGACAAAGAGGGGAAAAACATGCCTATCTCTTTCTTTCCTTTGTTTTCCTTTACACTGTCTTCAGAGGAGACCTGCAGTTCTTGCCTAGATGATTCTTTAGGAAAGATGAGATGAATACAAGCTCAAGTGTTTCTGTTTTCAATTTGCTTTTCTTAGTATGCTTACCTTTACACTTAACAGTAAGTGGGAAAGTATTTGTACTAATATATAAATAATACTGAAATATACAGATCTTTTGCTAAAAAAAAGATGATGATTGCTGTCAGACCTTGGATTTCAGAGAGATGTCATGTATTGTAAAGTTGGGTACACACTGTACATGCGATAAACTGTATATTAAATAGAAAATATGTGAATAACTCTACTTATGTCATAGAGTAATATAATGAAAAATTACAGGAAGTTTTTTCCCTTGATCAATTTTCAGCTTACCTTATATTTTTGTACAAACCAACAAAATTGTTTTTTATTCAAAGACCAACCCACTCTAAATTTCTTTTTCTCAAATCACCCATAATTCCATGTTCTTGTCGCTTTCCAAGAAAAGAAGAACACTGTGGGGTGTCTCTGCTTCCTACATGAAGCTGTAAAATACAATTTCATTTCCTTCTCAGTTTAAAGAGTATTTCCTTCTCTGGCTAAAATTATCATCTAAGCAAATATCTGTAGATAAGACTTTCTCTTGGATAAATCATAGCATTAACCAGAAGCTATACATGTATTAAGTGGTATATGACAAAAACAAGCTCCTACTCCTACCTCACTTCCCTCTGCCATAGAGATGAATATTTATAAAGATTTCCGTATGACTATTTCTATTACTTTTATCTCACACTTTAGCTTAATTCTAGTGCTTCTTTCTGCTAACGCATGGATTAATTTGATCTTACAATCAGAAGAAATCAAGGTAGAACTACTCAGGTTAACCACTGTAGTGTTACTGAAAATCATTCCTTTTGTGGGCTTGTAGAGGGCTTTTCTCCTGGCATTTTGTGGTTTTGTTTTGTTGTTGTTTTTTGGTTTTAATCAATGTGCATTTGTTTTTTTATCACATGCTAGAAAAGCCCTCTACTAAAATACCCATCATGTCAAATGTGTTCTCTGCATGTGAACAATGGTGGAGCTTAAAGCAAAATGTTTTAAAGCTGTCGGGAAACTGTCATTTTCCAGATGGCAAATCAAATGAAGGACACGGACACACAGGCACTGTCTCCAAAGAGATGTATTAATAATGGATGTTACCCACTTGTGATGGAATGGGACACAGACAAAGCAAAAAGGACAAAGCTGATATTGAGCGCACTGTGATGAAGATTTTTAAAGCTCCCTGTTCTTTTTTTAAAAGCCTATCATTCGTTCTAGATGTGCAAATGTCTTGATTATTTAAAGGATACTGGCATAGAATGGCAAATGAAATTGCTACCAGATTCTGAAGTCATGGATTTAAAAAAAAAAAGAATATAAATAAAATCTGGACTTGAATAGGGAGTTGTTATGAGAGGAAATTCATAAATTAAGGATTATTCTCTACTCATTCTTTTTCAACTAAGGTCTGTAAAGCTTTCCTAATGAAACCTTCACAGGAAAAGATTCATCTTACGTCTTCCTGGTTCAAATACCTGGTGTTTCTTTTGGTGGATAGCTTTTTAGTGTAAGACCTCAAAGCACTGCATAAAAATAAGGAGCTTATTGCCAGATGTTTGGGAAGCAATAGAGGTTTCCATGGTCAAGAAGTCCCATAGAACTCACTCTAAGATCAATCATCACAAAGCTCCTGGAAAACAAGGTGGTATAATAATGCTCAAGACTTAAAGTGTTGACTGAAGCAAACTGTAAACATAGCTGCTTATCTGAGTTGTCTTCATGTACCTACTCTGTCCTTCTCTTGGGTATGACTATCCCCTTCACAAAGATATCAGATGGGAATCCATGCTTACATTTCTGTTAACAGTCTATCTACATTTTAACGCATAAAAAAGAGGTTGGTTTGGTGCTTACATGCCAGGCAGTAAGTTAGTGGTATTTGTTTGCTTTCTCCTCTATAAGCTGGGTAAACCAGTACCTAGATAGAAAAATAAGCCATCATATAGTGCAGTTTAGGAAGTAGATCTCTGATGTGTGAAAAGTTTCCAGTATACATCCGCAGTTCCATGGCAGGAGAGGAAATAGATCCCCTTAGGTGTACTATAAAGTTTGTATGTGTTGTATTTTGTAATTGGAAGATGCGAAGCCATATCTCTGCTAGTCTTAATATGGCTATCTATCTCAACTACCAAGTCTAGCAATGTAAAAGTGAACTGAACTGTGTAAGCTCAGTGGGAAACTTAATAATTATTTGGATTTCTATCTTATGTGCTGCATTTTTCCTACTATTACTAGCCTCATCGCTGTGATCTTCACACATCTCAGTCACACTTCTTGGTAACCTCAGAGACAGAATCTTAACTGCAGGCTTGCTTTCTTCACTTGAAATAAGAAATTGAGTTTCAGCTTAGTTTGCTGCTGACTTATGATTGAGTTTTGAAGAGTCCTGGCTTGTTATATATTGAGATTTTTTTCACTTGGTGCAAGCGTAGCCTTATCTTCAATCAGCTCTGGCTTGAGCTGTGTTCGACACCAGAAATTCCAAGCAAATCCAGGAGGATGCAGTAATAATGTTAAGAATAAAAACAGTGGTGAATTAAAGAAAGAAAGGTTCTGACTGGTTAAAAGAGAAACATTTTACCCATGAGAACAGTCAATCAATAAAAAAGGCTGCCGAGAGAGGCTGTGCAATCTCAGGCTGTGCAGTCTCCATCCCTGCAGGTTTTCCAGACTCACCTGGATAAAACCTTGAGCAACTTGTTCTCCCCCTGCCATCCCTTCCAATTGGAACTATTCTGTGATCCTGTAATAATAATATAAGCAAACTGGCACTGTCAAAAAGTTTCTGAAAAGGTTTGAGAAAGGACACCTGTATATGATATAATTTCTGTTGGGTTGTTCAGATACAAGCTACCTTCAGACTACAGGTAACCCTAGCAGATCGGATCCTGATGTCTTCATTCAGCACAAACGCAAAATTCTGCTTTGCCTGTTATCTGATTTGCGCGGGAGCAGACTAAAGAAGGACCTTACACACACAGAAACAGATGGAAAGACTAAGGAAAAGAGAAATGATGGGAAGTTTCCTTTAAGGCTTTTCAGATGCTAGGTTATGTGTTTTTCCTCATCGTTTATGGAGTTGCACTCATGTAACACTATCGTAAATGAGATAAAATCCATGGGACATTGCGAAGTGTAGTATAAGATTCATGATTATGGTGATTATGTGAAAATTAAATTTCTGATTCAAGTTAGCTCTCTAGATGCCCCATAACATAGAGTGAGAGGTGTGGTTTTAGATTGAAGTTCATATCTTAAAAATTCTGTCTTAAACAGGATAGGTAAATCACACCAGTCTTTCTCCAGTGACTATACAGAGCACTTCATGACTAACTTAGATTTGAGTCCTACATTTCACCCGGCAAAACTGACGTAAGATAAATCCATCTTTGGTTATAATTTTGCCTCTGAGGCCTCTATACAAGATAATTTCATTGAATATTATAGTAATAATTTTTTTCATTGACTGCAGAAGACTTTGCATCTTGAATTATATTTCTCTTTTAAGGTCTTCTTTCTGCTGTAAATTGTCAGTGAGTTAGCAGATATGCAGGGTCAGTCTCCTTAGTATAAGCACATGATCCTCATATGTTTCTGTCTTGGTCATTTTTTTGCTTTAATTTTTCTGGCAAGCAAGCAAAAGCTGTAATCCACCTCAGTTTCACAGAACTGTTTGCATTGAAACTGTAGTCTCATGACTCAAAGTACAAAGTCATTAAACATTTTAATGAAAATATTTGTATTGAGCAGTTCCTTTGTCACTTCTGTTGTACTGTTTAAAGACCTTAAAAAAAATTAGTTTTATGTTTCAGGGTGGTTTAGGTTTGGTTTTTTGTTGTTTTTTTTTCCCCTTTCTCTGAATTAGCTAAAATGGCGTAAAAATTTGGGTTTTTGCTTGAGATTGACAAAGTTGTGTGCACACTGACTATTTTTTCTTTTACTGATTCTTTTCACTTGAATTTCTTTGTAAACACTAAAATCTCTACTACATCTGTGTAGGTCTATTTTCCTGTAACCACCTTCCCCACTGTCTGACAGACAGCAAGGAGCGGTGAATGCATCATCCCTAGGGACCAACAATTGGCATTGCCTTAACAAAGAAGAGGGAGTAGTGGAAGACACTTGTGTTGCTTTGGTCCTCTGCGCTTTCTCTAGTGGTGCTGATCATGTTTGATTAGCCTTGTTAATGAAGAACATCTTGTTAAAATTAAAGTAGTATTTAGCATATTCTTGCCAGTTGTTAATTAGTGTATTGACAGGAGAACATTTTTGATTTTGCTTTTCAGCAGCATCAACTCTCTTCCTCTGGTCCATCCTGCCAAAATAAAGATTTTTCCAGTCACAACATGTTTGAAAGCCATATGACATGTCTGTGAAGGCTGCCTTGGAGCACTGGTGCATAGGAAAGATACATATGTTGTTAACCAAAGCCAAAACCTGAAAGCACAGGAGTTACAGGGCTAGGGAATCCTTTGTGTTACTAATTTATCATGCAGATACAGATGTCACATCCTTTAGTGCTGCTTTCACTGTTTAAGGCAGGTTCTGATATTCACTCATGGTTTTGAATGAGAGTCCATTGGGACAGAAGCTGCATATATAATTTCTATTTCAGAAGCAAGTATTCTGTTTGTCCTCTTTGAGCTGACTGAGGTATCTACAATCTGATCTTTAGCCTCCTCTAGGGCAGCCTTGGGATTTTTATGGGGTTTCATACATTCATATCTCTTGCACTGGTGCTTTTCAATGAAGATAAAGAGGTGTGATTCATAGCAGCTCCGACTTAAATTGCTGAAAGCTATGCACTACACCCTGTCACCACAATATAGGAAGCACGGGAGGTGTCAAAGGGTATTAGACCCCTCTTAAGTCCTCTTCAATTACCAGTAATTCTATTCTGCCTTCAGACAGCTCAGTGTAGCTAGCATACCAGTACCAGTAGACAGGAAAGTCTTTCCAACTGCATCAGCCCTGCTCTTAACGCTTATCTTCTTCTACCTCTAGTCCAATGAATCAATTAGACTGCTTAATCTGAATTGTCAGAAAATTACATCTGGGGTGAAAGGATTGATTTTCTTTCTTTCTTTCTTTTTCTTTTTTTTTTTTGTGATTTCTGTAAAAAGTTTAGCAAGAGTTTGGTTTTAATTTCAGTACAGCAGTGTGACCAGTGAAGCTGGTACTAAGGACGGGCCTAGAATCATACATTTGGGAGAAAGATGGAGTAAGGGTGTGGGGAACATTTTGATGGCAGTTGGCTATAAGTTCAGTTAAGGTTAGGTGAGGGTTGCTGTCATGTAGATTAGGCAGGGGCAACATTTTGCATCTGTCTTTGGAGATGGCTATGACTATGCAAGGTGCTTAGATCTTTAATGTAAGTACCAAAATGTTTGAAATTAAACAGCTGATTAGGTTTTCTATCAACTACCTCTCCTTGTAGGGTTTATAGTAGCCAAGCCTGATCTTAAATTTGCTTGCAAAGCAGTCTGCTCTTAAATCAGTTTGCATTTATTCATACAATGAATAAATGCATTAAAAAGAAATGGGGGGGAGGGGAGGAAGAAGAAAAGAGAAAAAAAAAAAAAAAGGAAAGAAGGACACAGTGAAACTTCCACCTGAAAAGTTTCTCTTCTGCAGATATGAGATCTTACAGGACAAGAATCAATAGCATCTGAGGTCTGGGAAGCCACGCTGTTGAACATTGTGCTTCCACGGGTATTTGCTCCTGGACTGAGTAACAGGTAGCTAGATAATAAGACAGGTTATTTAACCACATTACTATTCAGAGTGGTTCAAGACAAAATAAGGGTTAAAGACTTCTACAGAGGAGTGGTTTCACAAGTCAATGAGAAATGCCCGCTGTATCCAGGGCAACTAAGAAATGCTTCCATTTGTGAGCAAACTCTTCTTTCACTCTCCTTGTCTCTTTCACCTTAACTTTCTAATCAGGTTAAACCTAGAGATGTAAGTGTCTGGTCCTTCTCACTAAAGCAAGAGTGTACTCCTTCATCTTCCATCTGCTTTGGGCCCTAAATGAACTTACTTATGCTATAGAATGTACAGGAAATAAAAATCAATTGCAGAACTGCTTCCAGTGCCTCTGTCTCCATGTGGCAGTATGATTTCTGGTTTGCCAAGAAAGTTGCTAATGGATCCCACAGGTGAATTTGCTGTGATTCCTCATGAAGGAAATGAGCTAGACTTTATGTCTTTTATGCCATGTTTGTCTCAAAAAAGAGCAAAAATAACAGCAGAAATGTTATCCCTACATGAAAAAAGTTTGAAAAAATCAGAGTGAATAAGAGAAAATAAGCTTGTAGTAATCTATCTGAAAAATAAAACCAATGGCTGAACAAAAATGAAGAATCAACCACCTATATAACTAAATGACTTCTTTCACAGGCTTTGGTATAATTCTGCAGTAAGAATACAACTCTGTATGAACTTTAATAAAAGAATTTAAACCAAAAAAAAAAATGAACCAGACAAACCAATTTTAGAAAAACTTGTTTTCTGCACTACACAGGATTCGGCAAAAAGCCAGTGAACATGTGCGTGATGTGGTTCTGTTCCCTCAAAAATTAGCTTTGAACAGGAGCTATTAAGCACTCTTTGGCGTGATCTATGATTGTATCCAAAAATATCAGAACATCTGGTTCTTACAATCTTTCCTTTTAACTCTACTGATATGTGGACAGTTTTGGCTCTCTGAAGAGCAATGAAAAAAAGAGGTGAGAGTTCAGTCCCTCTTCTGTTCCTGGTTTCAAGCAAAACAACAGCTTTTGCTCTTCATTCATGCAACTTTTATTGATGAGCTTCTGCAATAGCTTTGACTTGCTTCATCACCTCTCCTTCCTGGTCTGTCTCGGCACAGGAGTTGTGCAGGCAGTATAGTGACACAGGAGGGAACAGGGAATGGCAGCTAAGGACAAGCCTCTCTAGCTTTGGCTAGAGGAGAAAAGCAGATGATGAAAGTGGGGTATTTCTGTCTGAACCCCATTCAGAGTGAAAAAGTTTGCTGTCAGTACTTGCTTATAACTCAAGATGTATAGCAAAATGCCTTATGCAGAAGCACAGGGTGCCTAAGAAGAAAGGAAGACAGGATTTTAAGACTCTGTTGGTAATGCATATTTGCTCTGGGCCTGTGATCCTCTTTTTTTAGATGGCTTGGTTTTATCCTTTTATGAGGAAAAAAATAAATCTTTTATCTTCCACGCTGTTAAGATTCTGCCTTCAGAGCTTGAACTTCCTTGTTTCTGTCAAGCTGAAGTCCTGTATTTTGGTTGGGGGTTTTTTTCAGTTATTGCTTTTCCTATGAAGGTGCATTTCCATCACTGCAGTGGGGATCTAAACTGGCTGGAGATCAAATTATATCTATAACGTTTGTGTGACTGTATCCTCCTCCTCCATACTGTTTTTAAAAGAGGTCCATATAATATAATATAAATTCCTGTTTGTTAAAAGACGTGTTTAAACATGAAGCTATTGTTCTTGGATCTGAAAGCTGAATGTTTTTTTCCTATGCTATATCATTGATAACAGAAGAGATTGAGAGCAGCCCTTCAGAGAAGGACTTGGGGGTGTTGGTCGATGAGAAAATGAACATGAGCTGGCTTCAGCGTGCGCTCGCAGCCCAGAAAGCCAACCGTATCCTGGGCTGCATCAAAAGGAGCGTGACCAGCAGACTGAAGGAGGTGATCCTGCCCCTCTACTCTGCTCTCATGAGACCTCACTTGGAGTATTGTGTGCAGTTCTGGTGTCCT
>JANHGB010023865.1:0-11296 GCA_026283785.1 Coracopsis vasa
GCCAAAAGTCAAAAACACAGCACTGCAGCAGCTACTAAGAAAGAGAAAAAATGACTGCTACTGCTGAAACCAGGACACACCATTACTAGACTCAGTCATCATGGCACACGAGTGATGCTAACTATGAATATAGCCTAGAAATTCACAACAGAATGATGAGTATGTCCTCAGCCTGAAGCCTGCGCATGGATTCCCACTGTACATATGAAGTGCTATGCCTTCCATCTCTTTGCACTCACCCCATGTGTGTGCAGGTGTTACGTAGCCTTTCACGCTCTGGGATTCAATCACAGCCCAGGACGAGGTAGACAAGGGTAGACAGCATGCATGAGGCACTGATCACTGAAAAATAGACAGGTTTGAGCCTGTGTGAACGAGGTAGCTAGCTTTGACCTCCCTTTTCAAATTAATAATGTAGAATTGCAGCTTTAGTTCAGAAAGTGGCTGGGATAGGTTTTGTTTTGTTTTTCTGTTATTATTCTTTTTGGCTCCAATTTAGATAAAGCCCAGGTTACTGTGCAGCTACTTTACAGATACTATTTAAGCATTAAGATTATTCATTTCACCCACAAATAATGATTTAAATGACATCATTTATTAGTGACAGCAGAGTTTTTCTACTGCAAATCTTCCTTAAATAAGCCACACAATTTCTGACAAATGACATAGTGCAACTCAAATAAGAATTCTTTTTATGTTTTTATTAGTAGGAGGAAATTATTTAGCTATGGTGTGGATTAAACAAAAGATCACATTGCATGAGGCAGTAGAAATAACATTTTCAATTACTACGGCACTACTATTCTGTACAACTCCATCTTTCACAGGTACACTTTTTCTGTCTAAAGTGTATAGTGTATAGAATAAATTACTATCATACACGAAAATAGCAATGTACAGCATGTGTAAATTAAAAAGAACAAAGTGATTTCATTCTGATATTAAAATATTTTCTTGTCATTGTAACAACTCCAATATCATAAAGAAAATTTTTTCACCACTGATTACTGAATATATTTTATATTACTTTAAATATTAGAACTATAATTTTATATGTATGTGCAGGTTTATATTGCTTAATTTATATTTATATTGCTTGCTATATAATTTCACCAATGCCTTGACTAAATTTGCCTAACAAGAAAAACAGCCAGCTAAGGGGATATGATCACCAAAGAGCAGCAAAATAACTGAGACTGAAGATGTGTTGCAGAACCATAAGAAGCATCTCGCAAAAACAGAGCAACTCATAAGTCTGTAGTGCATGTCCTATTTGTTGAATTTTGCTTATTCATGCTATTAAGTTAACCTAAAGAACGCCACACTCACTTTCCATGTGTTCTTTTGGGGGGAAGGTTTGATATCATTGTTAGCATGGAATACTTCAGTCATTTTAGAAGAAACTCATACTTTCTCTCTCTCACTAGGTGGGAAATTACTTGGTTTTTCTGTGTTTGATGTTGGTGATTTTTTATCTATTGCATTCTGAAGCAGACTTTCTTGGGAGTATTGCAGCTTGTTGCTGCTCTGAAGTGTGGAAGTGAATTCAACACCAAAATCCACTGCTTTCTCTGTCTTCCAGGTAGCACCCACTGTAATTCCTCTTCTCTGGGAGATGACAGGTGATGATGACGATCACAGCCAAGACAGGTGTGCTAGCCTAGGTAGCTGAAGCTGTTTCCATGGAGACCTTTGAAAATCACAGTTAAAGCTTTAAATATGGGCATGTTACACGCAGAGCAAAAAACAAGAGAGATATCTAAGCTGGGCAGTAATAACAGATAAGGATACATGGGCAAGTGTTTAGACTCTGCTCTTCCAGCACACTTAGGCAGCTAACTCTGACGCAGAAAGACACACCTAACTCCTTTGAGGACTGATAGTTATGCATCCTCCTTTGCAGACAGACAAATGAACAAAGTTATTTCAGGCATTAGGTACAGCAGTGCTGCTCTCTTGCCTTCCCAGAAGTCAGCAGACAGAGCAATCACAGCATATGTGCAGGAACATCTGCAAGGCACGGGTCCCTGCCTTCTTCTCTGCCAGATGCAGAAGAGATATTCAAGTAGAAGTCACCCCTCCATAAATACCACATTAATACCTTGGTGTATTTGTAGTTCTTCTTGTGAACTTCTTTTTGCTTACAGAAACTGGAGATCTCCCAGAGGGCTATCTACAGTAGGCAGGAGAGATTTACTTTTCCCACAGAAGTACAGAAGAAAGTTTTTTGAGCTCTGAAGCCAGTTCTCTGCTAGTTCAGTCACCAAATCTTTTAGTAATCTGCAACTTTCTATCTTAACAGTGCTTAGAATTTTAGTTCCTCTTGGAGGCAGACTTTGTCACTCTAATGAGTTAGAAACCTTCAGATTTTCATCCTGTGTTAATTCCTGTTATTTACACTCAGTTGTTCCACGTACCAACTGCGTCTCTCACCTTAGGTATTCCCTTCCCCTCTCTGGCATTTACTGCTCTGCATGTTTATACTTGGCAACCCTATGCCTTCTTAGCCTCTGTTCTGTTAGGTTAAATAAAGTAGTCTTTTAGATGAGAACAAGTAGGGTTAAAACAAATTGGAGTTGTTGCTCCTCCTCTTCTATTAAAAGCAAAGTAATAATTCCCTTTCTTTTCCCTGTTCCCACAGCTCCCCCTCCCGTTTCCATCTATTCAGGCCATTGGTAAAAGGCAATAGCATCTGAAGCAAATTCTCTTTCTCTGTCGAAGTACTGAATTCAGTGTGAAATGCAATTTGCCAATACGTGGCAAGTTTAATTTTGCTAATATTAAATTAAGCTCATATACAATTGAGAGTTAAAGACACCAAGCCAAATCCAGCCTTTTCATTCACCTGTGAAACCGTTAAGCCAAATTCTGGTTTCCCACATACGTAAATATTACTCAGGAAGATAGTTTCCATTGGCATGAGAGCAGAACTCACCCTCTGACCCAGTTATGTAAGCTCCCACACCTCTTGCAATTATCTCACATCTGTTCAAAAGAGAACTGACCTATATGTGGGAGAAGGTCTCTGCAAGATGACGTATTCCCCCAGGAGAATGTCATGTCATGTCATGTCATGCTGGTGTGAGACAGAGTTCGGGATGCTTTTATTGTAGATCTGGTGAGAGCTGCTTTATTTAAATTTAGACTTTACCGTAAAACCTAAGAATTCCAAGAACTTGAAAAATATTTTCATGGTTTCATGGTTATGTAAATATCTGTTTTCAAGAAAAAGTAGCAAGAACTAGAAGCTCAAAACAAATTTGGAAGATCTCAAGCTAACATATATTTTAAATGTGAAGTCTTTAATGCTGTAAATGCATAGTTTTGAAATGTATATAAATGTATATAATATAATTTATCTAAAGAGATTAATGATAATTTATATAGAGATTAATTTACAATATTTTCCTCCAACGCTTACAAGTGATATTTTATACTTTTAAGTAAATACGGAGTCACTTCATAGCCTGTGATTTCTGTGCTTTTTACATGCACTTGTATATCACAGTTTCCCATTTGATATAAAATGTTCTAGAAATAATCTGAATTCATACATATAAGCAGCTATAGGGATGCAATAACAGTTCCCAGCTATGGCTATTCTGCAAATTAGTATCCAAGTATCTATCACCTTAAAAAATCACATCTACTTTACTAATAAATAAATTATTTTAGCACCCTGATGTGCTACAACAAAAAGAGAGAGAGAAAGGAACTGAATACCTAAGAGGCTAACTCAGCTGCAGATCTCCTCAGTTTAACATACTTATGTCAACTTCCATTTTAAAATTGACAGCCTTTCCCTGTTGTAATATTTATGGAACCAGACTGATTTCTGACAGTCTGTACAGGATACCGGGAGATCTAGCATCCAATTCAATAACAAACGTATTAGAATACATTATATATATCAATTTCCAGTTCTCCTAATGAAACAGGGATAGCCTTAGCACTAAGGAGTGCAAACCAGTAAATAATGGTAGGCAGGTACTTTATGCTGTAGCTTACAACATAACCTCTGGTCCATGTTTGCTACCACTGGTTTGGCATCAGAAGAATCTGGACAAAACATCAGCCAAAGCCCAGAAAAAGCTTCTCCAATGAGCCAGTTCAGAAAGAGGTCACAGAAGGGCAGGTCAGGAAGTCCCTGAGGAGGAATCAGGATAGCAGAAGATGTCGGGCAGATAGAAAGTAGGAAAGGTAGGCCCAAAACAGTCCTAACTTTGGTGGCCTGAAGTAATCATACAGATTCCCATATACTGCTTTTAGTATCTAGAAGTCTCTCAGAATCTTCACATTGACAGCATTCATAGATACTACCTAGTAAGTTAAACTAAAAGGTTTTAGAAGCCTAAAAAGGCCTTACACACTAGCAGCGGGATTCATCACACCTAGAAGTAGAAAGCCTGCTAAGAAATTACTCTGTTCTGCTTTTCCAGGCCCTGGCATATTCAAGAGGGAGAGACAAAAACATTCACAGCCCTACTCAACTCATCTAGCTAAGACAGGTATCTAACTGCCTTAGGCAGACAGGACATGGGCCCACTGCCTGTAGAGACAATTACCCTAGGGCAGGTGCACAGCTCTTGGTGACTGATATTGGGATATGAATACTATGCTATGGCACAAAAGTTTCTTCAAGACAGTGTGAGTCCCTGTGTAACTAATTCCTATTCTAAATCAGTGGGAGCTAGCCATCTCGGTAGCTGAGGACCTCAAACACTAAATAAACATTTAGCTAATAAAAACCCCAAAAGTTACAAAATTTTAACCAAATATAGGCAAAGGTAGTTCCAGTGCTGCTATATTGTTTCAATGAATTTTTGCTCTACTTGGTAATGCATGCAATGCATTCTATTGGGAATAACCAAGTACAAAAATATAAAAGACCATAAATGCATTGCGCAGAAATGCAGGCTTCGCTTTTCTTCTTCCATCTGAACCATTTAATACACATATATAATTAACTTTTGACATTTAAACATTGGCAACTTTTTACATGTTCTCAGCTTCCTTTATGTGCTATGCTATTTGCTAAAATAGACTTCTCGTCCAGGAAAAGTCTTTGGCCTACTTAGTTGACAATTCATCACTCTTTGAAGGATATCATCCCTATCTAATGGATCCTAAGTACAAATAAATTAATTAATCTTTTTCATAAATAAATAGAACATGCAAGTAGCAATTATAGAACTAAATGTTAAAATATGGGAAGCTTTTTGTGGTCACAGTGCAATGCATCCAGGTTAAGGCCTGACTTATTAAATCATCATCAAAGTTTACTATTTCAGGCACATCATCTATCAATAAAGAGCAAATAAATAATATTTTACTTCCCAGGTTAAGTAGAATTCATGAAGCTGAAATAATACTAATTGCTTATTCTCTTAAAAAGCTTTTGCAAAGAAAAGAAAGAAAAGGAATGTAAAGTGGATGGAAAAGAACTTGTGGTAATTATCTGTCACTAATTACACTTCCCATCTCTAAAAAATGGTAGGTTAATGATGGTAACCTACATAATGATGCTTCTGAAGACTTCCTCCTACGCACATGTACGCTCTTAAGAGATCTTTAACTCCAGCTGCTACCCCAACATGGCAGAGTATTTCATTGCCTTGCAAATGCCCAGGAAACAGTTGTGAGGTAGGGGAAGAAACAGTCCCCAACCTGGTAAAAGCCATTCAACTTGATGTCATTCCAAGCAAAATTTGTACAACTAGAAGGAAAGATTTGTTTTAGAGAGCCAAGAAAGCAGACAGTCCCATCAGGGGAGCCGCTTCTAAATGCTGCTGGCATTTATATGATCTTAGATTACTTGCACTGCCAGACTAAGAAGCTGCAGATTTGAAACTATCATCTCTGTTGTCTCTATCCAACATAAAAAGGGTTCAGCAGCATCTAGGGTTTGGTAGTTTCCAATGGACCAGTTGCATGCATAATGCACACCAATCCAGCAGCTTGGAGAAGCGAGAAGTAGTCAACATATCACCAACTAGAAATAGAAAATTACAGATAGAGAAATGTGGAGAAATATTGAGAAGTATTTGTATTTTCCTCCTTGTAGAGTGCCCAAGTGGGTAATAGTAACTGAAAATCATGAGAAACAAATCACTGGCAACTTTTCTGATAATGGCATATGTACAGTTCAGCAATCTGTTACTCTCAGAGAAACGGACATGGGATTGACAACTGACTGGCATCAATGTCTCTAGAATAATTGTGGCAGAGTAGCATAATAGGCATCAAGGGAGGATTTATTGCAGGGTGCTACTTCAAAAACTGGGAAGGCTCCAGTATGGAAAAACTGCATCCAGGAACCTTTTCTGAGCAGTGCAGAGTCTGGAATCTGAAGCATGGTCAGCAGTTTTAGAAGCTTCCAAAACAAGCTATGTTTACAGATCCTAGACTTGGAGGCTCTGAGGCCTAAATGTACTGTTCTGATTATCTTCTCTCATTGCCCGTATAGCACACACTATAGCATTCCACTTAATGATAACTTGTAGAACCAAAACATACGTAACTTTTATAACTCATTTCACACTTGACATGCTGTAGATGTTTAGAAAGCAACATGTAGTAAGATTAACAGGAAGTGAAGATAGTCACTACCAAAACCTGTAATAGCCACAGTGCCAAGACTTCCACAAGACATGGCTAGTTTAGCTGCTGACTTCTTATATGTGATTTTGATGCATAGTATAAAAGTAATGAAGAAATGTACAATGCTCAAGTGCTCACTGTACATGTCACTGAGTCTATATAAAATAAAGGGACTTACCCAAAATTCCTTAAAGAGAATGGGATGTTTTTCTTGCATTCCAGAGGGATTTTAATCTAGTACATTTACAAAATGTTGCACATATGCATTGATCTTATATCCATATTCTCTTATAGATTAACTATTTTCATGAAAAAATAACTTAAGGAGTACTACTCCAGTAGTAGTCGTACTACTCTGTACCAGGTAGAATTTCTTCTGTAAAGAATTTCTTCTGAAAGACCTCAGAATCTACCAAGTGAAGGAGCATAAGAATTAGGTTTTTCACAATGATGACTAGGTAGAATGCAGGCACTTGGCCTAAAATTAACTGCCTTTATGGCAAGTAATTATTTTATGACTTCAGAATAATGCCATTCACATGCAAAACTCCACTTTGAGTTACTATACATCACATAGTTATAGCCTTCACATCATTCACCCAGGAAATACAACACTTAAAGCCAGCAGTGGAAGAGGTGTTCTGTCCCCACAATCTCTTCAGTGAAAAACACTAGGGGTTTCTACGCTGTGGGTGTTTTTTTCTCCCTTTTATTTTTCATTGCCTTTTACTACTTTAAATAAAACAATAGATTTGCACATGTTAACATGTCTGAATAGATACATGTTTAAGATCTAAAAGCACAGATGGTATTGGAGGTAAGCCAACTTTGAGGCTTATTTTGTTGCTTGAAGCTTTTTGCACAGCTGAGTTGCATTCAGAAGCCATCATTGGTCCCAAGAAGCCCCCAAAGTGCTCACAGGCATAGGAAAAGATTTGTGTATCTGTGTAGGCTGACTTAAGATCTATGCTGCAGTTTTGCCAGATTTCCAGCATGTGGTTGGTATGCAACGACACATCTGCTTTGACTGAACAGAAAGGAGGGCAATGCATGAAATGGCTACTATTTCATCATCATGCTGTGGCAGAAACAGAAAATGGCTTGAACAAGAGAGATGCAGTTTAGAGGAAGGATATCAAACATAAATGAACATAAAAAACAAATATGTAAAATGGCTTTACTGTTTAACATTCCTTGAACCTGAATACGTCAAACATGAAACATTTCAGGAGATGAAATTATTTGTCTCTTAGAAATACTGTCTTTTTACTCTCTTTCATGTAATTTTCTGGCATGTTTACAATGACAAGCCCTTAGCCAGCGTCCACAGTACATAGCCACTCTAGGTTCAACTTTTCCTCAGAACACATGTAGCACAACCATTAAAAAGATGTGCAAAAGTACTAGAAAAGCTCTATTTCTGTTTTGTTACTGCCACAAATTTTCTGAAAGACTAGATCTATGTAAAATAGTTTTTCTGTGCTCTCCTTATGCTTCTGTAAAATGGATGCAATTTTAATTTTAGTACCTGGGTATGCAAATAAGATTCTTTCAAAGAAAGGATTTAAATGGAGATACAGACAATCTCTGTTCTAAACTGATCAGAACATTAACTGATAAAGTATGAAAAACGGGGTGTACGAGGGAGGGGAACAAAAAGACACCTCTCAGGGTGCAGAAAATTAAGAATTCAGTCAAGGTGACAGGAAAACCTAAGAAACTAATCCAGACTGATTACCTGAAGGGCAGCCAGGTCCATGTGTCTTACCTACTGATAAAAACCACCGATTCACTTACAGGAATATTGTAATATTAAATGAATCTATGCGATCGAGAGAGATAAAAGGAGGTATAGAAATCTTGCAAGTATTTTACATTCAGCCTAAAGCAGAGACTTGGAATATAAATCTGTGTCACAAAATCCCCACGAATCCCACAGAAGAGACCTTGGTGTTCCAATACCATTCTCCACATGGGAGAAACTTGACAGTCCAATTGTTCCTTTAGGCAGAACAGCCTTACTTGTGAAAAAAGGGCTCCCGCACAGAACAGAACCTCGCTTTGTGCATCAACATAGCGTCACCTTCCAGGGAGATAAAGACCACCACAGTTACATGGTGTCCCAAGTCCAGTTTTCTGAAGATCCTGCATTGAATATCTTCGTAGCTTTTAAGCACTAATTTATGAACAAAGAAATATACCTCATTGCATAAAGAAAAATGCATTCCTTACTAGTACGCTAAACACTGAAGCTAATGGAAATTTATGTGGGCCTAGAAACCAGACTTCATCTCTGATTTTTGTTTCAAATTAAGCAGTTTTGCACACCTGAATGCATAGGACATTTTTCAAAAATAAAAATCAAAATCAAGGGTTGACAATTTTTGGTTGCAACCCACAGACCTCCAATTTTCTAAAGTATTATTATGAAGCTACTAAACCAAATCTGTTATAATTTACCTCATGGATCTAATTACTCTTCACTCCTCTTCAAGTAGCCTCTGCTTTTCTCATAGCATCTTTTTTTCTCTGTCATCATTTGCTATCATTGCAGCTATGATCTAAGAAAAAGCTGGCTAGTATTTCTGAATTTCATCAACTTTCTACTGATTCTTAAATGTCAATTAAATGCATTTTCAGCCTCACCTGTATCTTTCAGCTTCCCCATCAATATCATATTTTTTCAGGGTTTTTTCAGTCTATAATAATTTGATTTAAAAGACATTTTCCAATGTGATATTTTAATGCAAAATGCAATTTATTGCATTTCAGTGATACCTAAGAAATAAAATTTTCATACTGAAATATGCTACAAATCCTCTGAAGCTAACTTATAGCTGCTTAGTTAACCATGTATCAAATCATTCATTTCTATTTCAACTTTACAAATTCGGTATAGTAAAGCTGTTGATATGTATGTTCTTATACCAACTGTAAATTAAGTAACTTGTAGACCGAATGCACATAGACAACAGAATTCACAGGATGCATTTGTTATGTCACCACAGATCAGTTAATAATGCAGACGCCTAATTATGCAATTAGATTTAGCATTCAGATGCCACACAGGATTAACTTAATTACAAAATGGACTTAAAAATCAATTGTGAAAAAGGTAAACTTTTATTATGGGGCTGTTCAATGGATTTTTCAAATATTATAGATGTAGATAGAAAGTATTTAAGATACCACTAAATGCAAACTAATGGAGAAATACTTTGTGTGTTTGTTTCTTCTTAACAGAAACATACTCATACATCAAATTTATAGTCCATTACTTTGTCTAATAGATAGCAGTAATAATGAAGATAATGTGGAATTTTAATTGTATCTGGAATAGGACGTAAAAAAAGCAAACATGTTGTACTCAATAAATGTAGACTGCTCTAAAGAAAAGCAAAAATCACAGTTGGACAAGAAAATGCACCATACTTTTTGTGATAATGACCTAGAGTATATGCATGGTGATGCTGATTAAAACAGGAAAGAGCTATTTCAAGACACCAAGTTCAGTCATAAACTTGAATAATAATTTATCTAAATTCCAATAGTCAGCAAGAAAAGCAGTAAGATAGGTTGCCTGATTTCACACCAGTATTTTAAAGTGACCAGGCAAATCTTCAAACTCTGATTACAATTTGAATCCAATCCACTACAAAAACAAACTGGCAAAATCAAAAGTCTGAATGAATCTACACTGTATGAACAGATGCTGGGGGAAAAAATATGCTTCACTCAGTGAGAAATCAGGTGGCTCTCTACATACATGACACACCAAATCCAAAACCTATTAGAAGTCAGAGGGAAAACTCATACTTATCTTAGTGTGCTTGGAATCAAGTACTACCAGCCTCCCTCAACAATTATAAAACAATTACTTGACAATTGTTACCTTAGAATAAAAGCACTGGAGTGGATGGTGAATGGTTACAGCTTCAGTATGGGCTGTGCAGAACCAGGACGCTGCTTGAGGCAGTCTGAAATGACTCCCTAGACCTAGCTATAACTACAACTGGCTCCTAGACACAGTTCTGACTAGTCAGAGAAGACCTACTTTCTGTCTTCGATCCTCCTAGAAAGAGGAAACCAGAAAACACAAACTTGAACAGGCTCAGCAAGAGATTCCTCTTTCTTCTCTTTTCCCACTTGCTTAAGCAAGGACCCTAGGAAGTTCTAGTCATTCATAAGGTTCATAGCTTAAAGTACACAGAAGCAGAAACCAGGATGAATAAAAATCACTGACATATTAAGGCCTGATCAAATGATAGTTAAACGTTCTCCATCATTTCATTGTTTATTGAAATGGTGCAGAAACAGCTGAACTGGAAGAAAGCTAAGGCAGGTGGATGGCAGATTTATGACTTTTCCCACATTCATAATACTACAACTACCCCAGGGAAATTTCAGAATCGCAGAAATGATGGTTGCAGGTCTAGTAACCCAACCTTTTGCCTGAAATGGGACTAATGCTAACTCTAGAACAGGTCAACTATAGCTTTGGCTGAGTTCTCAGAGACAGATGTATGTCTTTTTCCTTAATCATAGAGTCACAAAATAGATAAGGTTGAAAAGGACCTTAAGATCATCTAGTTCTAACCCCCCTGCCATGGGGACACACAAGAGTTGTGGTCAATGGCTCAGTGTCCAGCTGGAAACCAGTAACGAGTGGTGTCCCTCAGGGATCGGTGTTGGGACC
>JANHGB010023867.1:6210-16359 GCA_026283785.1 Coracopsis vasa
TCTGCTTTTGTCTGTATCTGGCATGACAGGTCCAGGTAAAGAGAAACATCAAGTTACAAAACACATGAAAATCCCATGAAAAACCTGGAAATGCTAGTTGGAAACCTTGGTATTAGCAGCCAGTGGGAAAACTCAGTTTCTAATATCTAGTTGTTTTGATATTCCTTCTATTTCACACTAAGGACTTAATGCTGCAGACACTGTAAGTAACAACATATTTAATTTGTATATTACACATTCCCACCTTGGATAGCCTATAAGTATAAAAGTAGTCTGTTTATTCAGACTTAATTCTGAGAATTCATTCTTGGAGAAAATATAGAAGCCCTTTAAAAGAAGACCACCTCCAGGAGCTCTGCACTCTGGAACCATTCCAGTGCAAAAGTCTGGAGAAAACAGTCCTCTGCCACTGAGTTGCAGGAGAGCATTGAAACTTGACACTTATACTGGAGGGGATATCATCTGTGTAGCTAATTACCACCATTTTTATGGCATATGCATAGGTACATGAATAAACACTGTGTATATGTTGCAGGGCCATTAAAATATAAATGGTTAGATTGCAACTTTTATTTGGTTTCCTACCATGAGACCCAATGAAGAAAACTTTACTGTTTTACTCAAAAATAATGGCTGGTGCCTCTGCACCTGACTGTTTATAATAATTGTACAAGCCTGTGCTGGAAAGCACCCCATTTCCAACTAAAAAAGTAGGGGGGTGGGGGAAGAGGTTTTTTTCTTGAAATGGAAAACTGTTCTGAGGAAAGTGGCACAGCTTTCTGAACTATTACATCTTGTTTCAAACAATAGCATTCATCCACTTAATTTGGTATTGAAGAATTTTTAGAAAAAAATTTTTAGAAAAACAAACAAGCCTATGTTGCCAGTTTAAAAATAATATGAACTTTGAAGGAATAAAGAAATGCAATGTATTAGGAGCAGCAACCTTTCTTCTAACTTAAGTATCATGTGTTTTTCAATATTCAACATTCTCAAATGCTATCATTATACAGATTTATTTTTTTCTTTTCCCCTCTCTTGTAAACTAAACCATCAGGACGTTTTCTCATTAAATAGCTTTTGAATACTGATTTGCCATGAATGTCATCAAGTTTCAGAGTCAAAGTCCAGCTGATAAGGTTTGGATCTCTGTAGATCAACTGTTGAATCCATGCAATACGACGTGTGTAGAAAACATAAACGTTAATCAAAGCAGTACTCCTGAGTGAACATCAGATGAAATCACACCAGCAGATATTCAAGGCATCTGGCAATGCATACATTATACAATGGCAACAATAAGGGTAAAACTTAAGTAACGATAGTTTAAACCATGATGACTGCAGAATTCTGATGGCTACCGCTATTTGCACACATGGCACCATCACTACGCTATTAACTGCTTATTCTTCTCCCTTTCTTTACATCTTAATTTATCACTGCCATCCACCTGCTGTATCTTGCCATTTTTGTGAACAATAAATCAGACTGTATCCGTGTAAGCATAGCCTAGCAGTAGGAACGATAATAACTCACAGAAGCCTTGATTTACTAAGGTTGTTACTTCTGAATAAATGGTATTTTCCAATTTTACAACTTATGCCTTACTGTTTTCTTTGAACTTAAATCGTATTTGTTTTCAGTTGAAGACACTTTTTTTTCCTCAAGCACATTAGAAAATACATTGCATGTTCTCCAAAAGCACAAATAAATATTTGAGACATGCGTATTCTTGTTCCCTGAAGATCTCATGCGACACTGTCATTCATTAGCTTGCTCTGGGCCATTAGATTTCTACACATTTTACTTATACTGGCACTCAGCCAGCACAGACTGTTCAGCTCTAGAAAGCCCATATATTTTTCTACTTTTTGAAACTAGCATGACAACCGTTCTGAAGAGTAGCTCTCTCACCTGGTAAGTTAAAATGTAAAACCAAGAACATTGATGCTGTTCTCTCCCTATTTAGTGCTGAAAATGAAGCTATTTTTTCAGGTGTAATAAGAGCCATATAAAATCTCCCTAATGTGTAGATGTTCTGTAGCCATATTTTTAATGGAACAGATCCATTAAAGTTATCTAGAAATGTAAAAAAAAAAATAATTATGAAGAACAAGCTTTTAAATTGAGCCCTGTATATGTTGCTGGACAAAAAACTGTAGTTCTGACAAATGGTGGGTAGCACTCATCTCTCTCTCAACTTAAGAAGAAACTGAAAAGTAATGCAGTAAAAGAGGTTCTTTGTGCTGACAGAACCACAAGAGTTTTCCTCCAACGTATGAATGCATCAAAATTGACTGATGCAAACTGGGGAAATACTGAAGTGAGAACAACATCATAGATCTGTAAAACTAACAAAACATACATTGCTTACTTAGTTTTCACACATTTATGTAAAACTATATATCCTGACTAAATTCTTAAACTGTGCATGAAAGCTGAGCAGAGAATTACTTTGATTCAAATAATTAGCTAAAGCATTTGAACATTCTGTGTGAAAACTTTTACTTAGTTAAGGAACTGTGGTCACCTGCAATTTTAGCCTGAGAAAGTCCCAACAGTTTTTTGCTATTGAGTTTTTATCTGCATGAGCTTCACCAGTATCAGTGTTATCCAACTTCTCAATTTACAACCCATGAATCATGATTGAAAAATGAGCCAAATCAAAGGGAATCAGTACTAGTAGATTGTGAAAGCCACAAGTAAATCTACATTTCCCTTATCAACCTGAGCCACAGATGTTCTTCATCTCCCATTATCCTTCATTAAATAGTTTTTTTTTTTTGCTACCACTCATAAACCCCCGAAAAGAAAGGGAAGAAGACTGAAGCTTTTATTTAATGAATAATTATCTCACTGGGATTTGTAAAGTAACTAAATGGTGTAAAATGCTTTTCTACTGCCGACCCTTCTATCAATTTTCCACTGACTAGTCTCCTAAGTTTGTCTTGCCCTGGTGCTTCCTTTCATACTGTTTCCGAGTCCTTTAATGGCAGGTCCTCTCTTTAAACTGTTACTGGTACTCAGTGTTAGCCCTCAAATATTTGTAAATCACTTTTAAATGTAAGTCCATTTCCTTTATGTTAACTGCTTATATTACTCAAGAAGCAAGGGAAAAGGGTGATTAGGAGAAAGCAACCCTCATTTGATCTGTATCTGTGCACACTCAGGCAATGATCTCCTGAAATCCTGACCCGACTCCAGGTTCTCAGTTTTTCTAAATATCTGGACCTTTAAGTTTATGTGCAGAGCCAGAAAACAAAAGAATAAAAAGTTTTCAGGAAAATGCTGTAATCTATCCAGGTGAAGAAGTAATTTGATACACTATAAAAATAATTGAAAAAAGACACATGAATATGTACATGCACACTTATATAGATTGTTTAAAAATAATTTCTTTCCTATTTCTACTTTTAAATTACAGAAACAGCAATTAATTAGATAATGGATATTTGTCTTTTCTTCAATTAAATTAGCTAAATATTAAAGTTCAGAATTACACTTTTTAATTTAGGTCACTAATTGCAAGTTCACTAAAAAAATGTTTCTGACTGAAGAGAACTCTTGCATCACTATTTGCATATTAAAGTGTATTATGATCAGCAAGAATCCTGACACACAAATATCTTACAGAACACTTTTTTTTTTTAATAATTTATATTTTTGAGAGGGATTTATAATAAAATGCCATTTAGGGCACAGTTCCTTATTACTGTAGTTGGTAAAAACAGTATTCCATAAAATAATTGCACCTATTATTGAAATAAATGACAGCCAGACAGCAGTTGTAGATTCAGAGCTGTTTTGGCACACCAATTAGTGGTCACTGTAAAATTTCAAAATTAAAATATTTATGGAATTAGACTCAACTGGAGAAACCATCACAGGCATTTTTCTTGATAGGTTAGAATTGTTTTCTTTTCCAAATGTCTACCTGACTTTACTATGTCTTTTTTCTAAGCTTTTCTCCTATTTGTCACTTCTGCATTTGAATACACCATGTATCTTTAACCAAGTGACAGCTAACTCAAATATGGAATACCAACACCTAAAAAAACCCCAATTTGATAAGGTGCAAGTGCATGTAACTCTTCCTGGAACCCATTCTACAACATAAAGATCTAAAAATGGCACAATTCATAGGCATTACATTTGTCCTTCAAATCTAAACTACTCAAATCAGTAAAAAGAATGTTACACCCATGTTACAGAACAATTTCTAGAATGGCACAGTGCACAGCTAAGGAATAAAGTGGCATCTTTGAAAACAAGTTATGTCTGAGAGCATACTGGAATTAAAAGGGAGGATTTAAACATTTTTACAGATCAGTTCTATATTTACATATTACTTAGATTTTATATGTGTAATATGTGATCAAAGTTATAACCATATTTTATATAGTCATATGTATTATTGTTCTATTTTTGTACTCACAGACACAGTGAAGTTATACATTCAAAAAGTTTGAAATGCTACATGGTTGGGGCACTTCTATGCAAAAGTCAGTAGGCTGCATAAACCTCATGAAACATTTAAGTAAAATCACAACTGGATTCCAACATTCTTTTTCTTCAACATAGTCAATTCCTTCATTTACATTCACATAACCAGAACAATGAATAGTGCTGTTAGTGACAGAAAAGATGCTGTTCCTTTGCATAACCAGCGAAGTATTCTGCTTACAGTATTAGCTAATATTCCTTCCTCTAGCTTCTGCACATCTTAATATTTTAGAACAGGTAAAAATCAAATATACTTTTAAGTCACATTGCCTGATCATTTTTGGGTTGATATACAAAACCAACAATTACCTCTACTGCTTACTAAGTAAAGCTTACATGCATTCAACAGTACTGAACTGTAAGAACAGTTACAGAAAACATGTACAGTCTTGTATGTGAACAGTAGAGGAGAGATGTGGACAAACTGAAGTGAGTACAACAAAGGGCCCTGAAGCTTATTTAAAGGCTTGGAGCTTCTGATATATATACCAGAAAAGGCTGAGTTGGCTGTCATTGTTTAGCTTTGTAAAAAGAAGACTCAGTGGGAATCTTATCCATGTATATAAATACCTCAAGGGGCACGAGGCTGCCTTTTTCTAGTAATGCTCAGTTCTCAGGACAAGAGGCAAGGGGAAAACTGAAATACAGGAACTTCTGATGATCAAAGGGCTGGGAAGCCTGCTGTATGAGGAAAGGCTGAGAGAACTGGGTTTTTCAGCCTTGAGAAAAGAAGGCTGAGGGGAGACCTATCACCATGCTCCAGTATTTAAAGGGTGCTACAAAGAAGATGGAGACTCCCTTTTTAAAAGGAGTCACATGAAAAAGATGAGGGGTAACACGTACAAGTTAATCCTGGGGAGATTCTAACTGCACACAAGAAGAAGATTTTTCACAATGAGAGCAATCAGCCATTTGAAGAATCTCCCCAGGCATGTGGTGGACTCCCCAACACTGCACACTTAACATTTAGGTGAACAGTGTGCTGGGACAACTAGTCTAGGTCACGCATTCTGTTTCAGATAAGAGTATTCTGTAAGGGGGAGACTGAACAGGTTGCCCAGAGAGATTGTGGAGCCACCATCCTCGGAGATACTCAAACCTAACGGCATGGCCCTGAGCGATCTATTCTAAGTGATCCTGCTTTAAGCTCGAAGTTGGACTAGATAGTCTCCATTGGCTAATTTCAATTACATTTATCAGATATCTAAAACATACACGATTCTTCTGTTTTTACTGTTTTTAAAAACCAGTTGCTGGGATGTCAAGCTAGACACTTTTTTAGTCTAATAGTCTTACCAGCTTTTATTAAAAGTCAAACATGTTTAGGAACTGTGTTGGGCAACAGCCACATGGCTAGTTACAAGCGTGATTGACTAGTTAGTCTATTTATATAGTCATTGCACCAAACTAGCCACAGCTCATACTGCTTGCCCAGCTGTGAGAGCATATGGGTAAAAGCTAGCAAGATTACAGGATAGTATTAGGACCAAGCTCAGGAAGCACAGCGCACTTCAAGGCATAAAGCAGAAACGATAGCAAAACCCATTGTTCAGATGACTCATGCAATTTTACAAACTAATTCAAATTTTTTGCTACTTAAAATAGGAGAAAAAGCTTGTATTGCTTTTTCTGAAAAAAAAAAAAAAAAAGAAATTGCAGTATGATGACATTACCTGCTACTAGCAAGAAGCTATTCAGCTAAGGGATAACAGATGCTGTAATGGCTTACACACAGAGCAGAGGCTCATGCAGTCTTTAAGTCTCTGAAATAATGCAAATAACTTTGTAGGTAGATTCTGTTCCCCAATATTCTGCTGCAAAATGAGGTCAATGATATGTCTTGTCCTCCCAGTGATCCCAGTAGGATAAACAGATTCAGTATTGTGAGGTTCACAGCCATTCTAACGACAGGATGTTACAGCTAAAAACCTGCAGTTATCTGCTATCTTTTAACCTACTCTGTTTTGTGTTGCTCTTAATATTTCATTTTTTTATATGCTTTGAATGATACTTTTTAACCCTCAGCCTCCATCTATCCGTACCTTTTCTTATGCTAAGAAATTTTTCTTTGCACATTTCCAAATTCATCCATATTTTTGAAAAGAAGAAACAAACACTAAAAATTGCAAAGAATAAAAAATAGCTTTTAAAACTTGATTATGAATGATATAACTGGAACATACAATGGAGCCATAACTATAGTAAGTAAAATACAAACAATGCTAAAAACTGCTAAAAACTCAAATTATCCATGACTTTGCTTATGTGAAATTAGTGGATATGCAACAGTGTGCACATAAATCCTTGCTGGATTAAAACAAAGGCCTTGACTCGACACCTGCGGAAGTTGACAAAAAAAGCCTTGCTTTTACAGATTTCAGTAAGTTCAGAATGAAGCCATCAATTTTTCATGTGAAACATGGAAGAGAGATGACCAGACTTTAGTAGTGAAGGTATTAGTTCACATCCTATTTTGTAGGAGCTGCTAAAAGCATGATGGATCTGATGTTTCTCTTGCACTGCTATAAATCACAAGCACCTTAACTGAAGTCATTAGTGTAATATAAGGAAGGTAAGAAACAGGCCAAGGGTGTTGGTACATGAAGCCATATTGTACCAGATTCTCTTAAAAGAAAAATTCTAGTTAACATCTGTTCTGCTTAGAAACTAATGGCATAATATGGCTCAGGAAATTTTGCTTTGGGAAAAGCATTCACAGAGGCTAGCCAACTATTTAAAAAAATTAAGATTCTATTTCTTTAACACTGACAATTCTTAAGAACTACAGATTTCTAAAATTGCATCCTATAAAATAAAACATTCTTAGGTTTACAGGTTTACAAAAATGTGTCTGAAACCCACTAACTTCTATTTATGGACACCCCAAGAAAGCAGAGCTATTTTTTTCAAATATATATTTAAAAAAGTCATTGCCAAAAAAGACCTCACAGCTTCTCTAGTTTATTATTAAATTGCTGAGTTCAGTCATAAACACCCCAAAATACAAGTTTATTGTGGAAGTTACACATTCTTAGCTATAAAACTATGAATAGAGTTGCAACTCTGATTGTATAATTAATTATAGAAAAATGCAACATTTTTTGTAAAGTACATTGTTTGCAGTCTCTTATCTCTCAGTTAAGAAATCAGTAACTTTTTTGTTTAACATTAGTGTCTCTAATCTACACAATTGCTTAAAATCATGTATGTAAGCTTTCTTACTTAATTGATTTACAGTTAAACTAAAGGTGCAGAACTGCTTTTATGAAGTATAGTCATAGAATGTATTATTTTGATGTGTGCCTAAAAGAAATAGGAAAAATTATAATAATGGGCATGCAGTTGACTGTGTTATAAATTGTATTTATCTTTACTATCTGAGAAGAAACAGGAAAGTGATGGAACTTAGGGAGGAACTCTTTAAAATGAAATATTCATAATCCATGTTGTAATAAGAAAACAAATAACAATTATATACAACATGTACATAAAATGATGTCTCAAAGGTGAACCACAGCATTTTACTAGAAGCACTGAAATAAACCAGCCTTTAATGTTCCTAGAAATCCTAAGTCAATGTACAAAGCAATCCTTTGTAATGCTCTACCATAAATTTTAAATGTGTAAGCCTTACATGGTCCTCAGCCATTAAACATAAATGGGCCAAATTCTATTCAGACTTGCACCATTTTGGGAAAGAAGGTTAGAGCATAAATCTTGTCAAAATTTCAGCTGGCAATCAGTACCCTAAATCATACCGATTTTTTTTCCAGGAACGTTTTAGGAATAGTTATCACAAGTCTGCTTTTTCCTAAATATTCAAAATTGACCTTTCTATAAGGTTTATGTTGAAGATGTTTAGTAAGACAACCCAACAAATCAGTAAAGTTATTTAATTTTACTTATTGACTAGCATGTTTTATTATAAATGAGCAATACTCATTTTGTTTTTTTAACTTGCCTACTGCATACACTTAGGTATTCTTTTTAAAGATGTGTTCTCAAAATGCAGGAGAAGAATCATAAAAGCAAACAGTTCTACTAAAAAGTCCTTTCTTGATTAACAAAGTCCTTTTCTTTATTAAGCATCAGGACAATTTAATATGAGCATGCAACTATACATGCTGTCAACAATATGCAAAGTGACACTGTAACATGAAATACTATCATCAAAACCAAGTACTATTATAAAATATATTAAAAATGTTATAAACACTAAATGTGGCACTCTCAAGCTTTTTAATACTTTTACTTTGCTTTCACAGAAATATTTAAAGTCTCTATACCTGACAAATGTAATTTTAATTATACGATATATAATATATGTCTTTAGTGAAGTTAATTTTTACAGTGAGTTTAATCTTATGCAGTGGCATTGGCTGACAGAATTCCTCTACAGACACTTGGAGACATAACTGTATCCAAGCAGCAGTGAAACAAATGTTATCTAGTTTTCAAAATGCACAAAATTTTGAATGGAAATACAATTCTATAGACATTATCTCCTTTTTTTCCAGTGCTTGGACTTTTCAAACATTTTCAGGAAGTAAAAAGTAACTAAGTGCTCAAGTAAAAGACAACTGCTTTATAAAATAGAGTACTGAAAGTGAGTAATTTATCTCTAATTAAATCACTGTAACAAGTCATATAAGCAAGGGTTAACTACACTGCACAATCTATTACCTAAAGAAAGCTTTATTAATTTAAGCTCTTAAAGACCAGTACTACAAAGAAAAACATAATTGTTCTGCATATCTTACCTTGGGGTCGAAACCTGGGTTTTTTTTCCAGTTACTTCCATGACTTACTTTTTCGTAGCTATTATCACTCCACAATTAAGCCACTCTGAATTATCTTTCACAGTTAAAACCAAACAACTTTTATTCAATTACAAGGAATTTAATTTGCATTAACTAAAGTAACTATACTGAGAAAATTTCTTTATCATTTAAAAGTTTTTCTCATTAAAAAAACCATGCACAGCACACACTTTTCAGTTGGTAAGAACACATTCCTAGAAGTTTGTATTGAGCTCCTTTTTAAAAAAACACCTATGGATAATATTAATAAAAGAAAAGGTAAAAGAGCTGTACTGTCACCTAGTGGATAAAGGTAGTAGAAGAGTACACCTAGGATTACTTTTTAACCTATTTACAGTTCTAAAATTAAAATACACCTCAGGTTTTATATTGATTTCCTGGAAGAGTCAAGTAAAAGTCAAGAATTGGACTTATTACTGCCGTAGGTCCTCTGAGTACTTTAAAGACAGACCTACAGAGCCTTTGGCTCTGAATACATCTTTTAATTGATTCATTGTAATATTGGCTATTATATTCTAAATCTGAATGCAAACATTCCATTTTTAAGAGCTTGGGATGTAGGAGAAAACCCCCAGATTGAGAGGCGGACTGGTAGTGCAGACAACACAAAAAATAAAGTAAAAAATGCTGTGTGAGCTTTCTGCTCTAAACACACAATCTTGGTTTTGCACTCCAGGATGTCTTTAAGAAAAGTCTGGCAAAGAAAGACTACGTGTGATGCTTCCGAGACACTAGAAAGCATCTACACTGAAACGCTCAAGCCACTGAATTAATTCAATAATTCAATCTAAATATACGCATGGATCAGACCCTCACTTGTACAGTT
>JANHGB010023867.1:16369-30382 GCA_026283785.1 Coracopsis vasa
CAGTTTGCAAATAAAAAAATATTTTTTCAGATAAATTCTTAATATAGGAGCAGGCAAACATTCAACTGAAATTTTGCCAAAACTTTTCCCTATATTAGCCTGTGATTTACGACCAAATGAAAAACCTTGCTTCAGGACACTGGAGCTAAAGCTCAAACCAAGCCAATGCTAACCATTCCCTCTGGCTCTTCTTCTGCAGCAGAAACATAGTAAAGAGTTATATCAATTGTAGACATATGATGGGACTTCTCTCCACACAGTCTAATATGTCAGAAGAGGAAAAAGATTTTGGGAGTGTTCATTTGTTTACTGACTACTAGAATGCATTTTTAGAGAAGGAAAAGTAATACCTCTTATTGAAACAATTGAAAGTATTATCTCCTACTTGCATTCATTCAATTTACATACTCTCATGAAAATTTTCTATTCTATTCCAGCATTTGAAACACTGGCTGAAGCTCTTTATAACCCTCTCATTCTTGTCCATGGATTCAGGAGTTAGAGAAAAATGTAGAAAGTAGAATTTTCCCTGGATGGCCATTTTTAGGAAGTTTTCATTTTTTCTATTTTTTTTTTGTAGACCACAGTAACCCGTATTAGTTTTGCAGCAACTATAAAATTCTGTGGGAACACGCACTAGAACAAGTTACCACAAACCATTATTATCATAAGAAACATGGCATATGCACAGGAACTTCTATGAGACGCCTTCATGGTGTTGTATTACCTGACATTAAATCATTTCACCCTTGTTTGCCTTCACTGAAGCAAACAGATTTACTTGTTCTTAATGCTCCAGTCTGAAGACCAATTCATTCAACTAAGGTTCACATTAAGGGGAAAGTAAAAAAAAAAGGCAGATAATATCTTACCTCATATTATACTTTTCAGAAGACTTAAAAGATGAAGTTTAAAGCTTTCTAGTATCAGAAGAATCAAAAAATGCCAATAACAATATTATCTCTCTTTCTAGGTAATATACGTACAACCTATCTTGAAAAGATTTAAAAAAATAAATATGCAACAAACAAACCCATGCAAATTGAAACACTGTGGAAATAAGAAATTATTCTAAACCCACAAAATTTTGTTCAGGATTTCAATTTAACCGTATTTATAGAAATGCAGTCAATTTTTGTCTGTTTTGACACCCAGTATTTTAAGAAAAAGACTTATTTTCATATACATTGTAATATGTTTACTAAGACAGTGTTTATCATACCTACAAAAGAAATTATTAAACATTTGTAAGCGTCATACTCACATAAGGTTTGTGTGAGCATGCTTACGCATTTTTTCCTAGTGAAAAGTGTGACTTTTTTGCTCGCACACCCCTTATATGATTGGCTTCCTGGTTACAAATGGCAAACATGCAGCTTAAAACAGAACAAAAAGTAAACTTTGCACTGAACAAATTCTTACTGATTTCAAGTACCAAGCATGAAGAGCATGTTCAACGTAACTATCTATCTGCAATGTAAAAACATAAGCAGCAAATAATGTATTATTTGTCCTCAGCATTTGAGACTTTTTCCTCAGTCTCTTTCTTTTCTACTAAACTCAGTGTTTAGTAGAACTGCTTGCAATACATATTCATAATTCAAATTCTGTAAGCAGTCACCAGAATATGCTTACAGCTTGTGCTTTCAGTCAACATTCTTACAAGTAAACATGTTTGCCAAAGTATTCAAAGCTGGAAAGCAAACGTCAGAGGGCACAATCAATCAAAGTAATTTTAAAAAAAGGTCTGCAAAGAGGTTTACAAATTCCTTCCTAGAATGCAACACCTTTTAACCTAGATTTTATAGAATACACACTTAAAACAATATTACAATATTTGCAATATTGACTGATCCTTCATGTGAACTTTACCAAACTTTGAATTACAACATGGGGGGTACCTCCAATGATAGAGAAATGACAAATTATTTAAATTCAAGAGCTACTTCAGATCAAATAATTTGTTTCATCTAGAGAAATAACACAGTTAGTAGTTTCACAACTATGAGCGTGGGTAATCCATTTTCATCCTCTGCATTTTTTTTTACAAGACATTGATAATTAAACAAGAACTGGACAGTCCACAAGTTACTCTAACTAATTGTTTCCTAAAGTTGGAGAATAAAGAGTCCAGCAAAGACTTGATCTTTACCCTTTACCCTCACTGTACTTGTGAAATACAGATGATGCAGGAATTTTTAAAAACTAGAAAAAATATGAGCCCTGGAAATAAGCAGAAGAAAGCAAAAATATTTCTCTCTGACAGCAGAATTAGATCTGTCTGGTGACAAAGCAAATGAGACATTGAGTTATAGGGCAAATGTGAATAGAACAAATGAAAACTGCTTTTTGTGCTATGTTTTCGTAGATTTTTATATAATATATAAAAGTGGAATTATCCATAATCAGAATTTCTTTCTGTGGACCTGAACAGCTCTTTGAGATGCACATGGTGAGGATGTGCCAATTTGAGGAAATTTTTGGTTTTCCTCCTAAACATGTGACGGCAGCTCAACCAAGCTCAAAACACATATGCCTTACTGATCCATGTTAAGGGTGAGGACAGTGCAAAAGCTGCAGAACTACTTTAGAAAGTGGCTGAAGCAATGCAGAAGGTTACACAAAAATTGTCTGTGGATGGCAGGGAAATTTGGTTAGTGTATTTTTGCCCATTGCTGGTCATCTGCTTAACCTCACTTTCTCATTAGTAGGTAGGGGGGTTGTCTTAGGGTAGGACACATTACTGACATCTACACCCTACTGAGTTTCCTTGAGCTAAAAATGGACACTCCCAACCCCCAAATTTCATAGGATGATAATCTCACATTTTGTGCATCTCTGGCCTCTCATACCTGACTAAAAAGGGTCATGGTCAAAAAATATTGTAAAGCAAGAATTTCCTGTGAGACTTCGTGCTAGTTCTGAGGTCTGCAAGGTTGAAGATATTGCATGTTCTTCTTTCACTTCCTGTCTCAGCTGAAGTAGGAGTCTCATAGAAAGAAAAGAAAAAAAAAAAAAAAAAAAAAAAGGAAAAATAGTAAAAAAAATTCAATTTCTTTAACGATTTTAAGACAAAAATTCTAACAGAAAACCAGCTTTGGTCTGGGTTTTCTTTTCAATGAAGATTAGGGATTAGTTTAAAGCTTTATGGAAAGTTTTATTTACTTTAAAAGAATCCCAGACTATCATAATCACTAAATAAAAATTAAAATAACAAATGGTTTCATGCATAGCTGTAAACAAAAGATGTGACTAGACTGAGACTCAGGAGACCTTGTTTCAGTCTTCATCTCAACCACAGGCTTCCTGTGTGACCTGTGCATGCCACTCAATCCATCCAATGTTATAGTTCCTTGGCCATATAATTAAGATAGTCTTTCTCTGTCTCAGAGTGATCCTATGAGGATAAAATTAATAACTATTTGCTTTTGTGTTAGTATAGTGAAAAAGTTTAAGTAGATTCTAAAAACAGACATAGTGTGAATAAACATGGCAGAGTTTAATAGAAGCTATTTAAAATAGAAAATAGGATGCTGAAAATGGAAGGATTTATATGGTACAAGCAATTTTAAAATTCTCCTAGCTCATCTTAAAAAAAAAAAAAATAAAGTTATGAAAACCCCAAGAACTTGTTAACAAGCTGATAATTATACAAACCACTAACAGAGAGACCAGGGAAGTTGTAAATGCAGAATTACTGTTTTCAGCTAGGTTAATTCCAGAATTAACCTATACTAATTTTAACAATGAAATGCAGCACTTACTCAAATGCACTTGTCTTTTATAAGTTCTTTTTCTAACATACAATGTGATCAAAGCATAGTGTCAAGAGCTTTAAACCAGAATTGGCAGTCTAGTAAACAGCAGATATGTGTGAGGCATTTCTACTCTTTACTAAAAGCAGTTCCAAGCTGGGAAATGGAAGCATCATCACTTTATGAGATGACAGGCATGAATACCAAGCAAATGCAATTAAGGAGGAAGCAATCTTTTCTAAGGTCTGTTTCAATTTGGACATAACTTCCTATAAATTAAAAGACCATGAAAAAGTCATTTCACTGCATTCAAATATGAAGAAACAGGTGTGATTTCTGCAATTTCCCACCGTTGTTAATACCTAAATTTTAATATCATCATTAGAAGAACAAAAAACAACAAGGGCTAAAATTCAAGGTATGCCATTAATACAAGCATTCATGAGAAATCACTAAAAATACTTTGGGAAAGCAAAGGCTGAAATAAATCAATAGCAGTTTGCTGTCTAGATACAGCAACCAGACAGCTTATCTACAAATACATTTAACACTTCATATCATTGTAACAGGTCAGTGAGAAAGGGCTCCACTTCAGCAATCTGACTACATACCTAGCTTGCAGTCAGGGTATCACAGACTGGGCACAGCTTCTGCTATGATAGATGCTCTTAGCATTAACATTGACACTGGCTGACTTGCCCAGTCAAGCTTTTAATATTTCATGTGTGTCTCTTCATGTTTCATTACCTAACAGCCTCTTTTACACATCTCACCTCTGATAGCACTGTCATTATGGAAACTTATTTCTTCAGTAATACAAAACCATAAGGTCCTCCTAAGCCAAAGGTCAAATGCAGTCAATTTGTTGCAAAAAAAAATGAACAACACACCAAAAAATCTCAGCTGAAAGTTACTACTTCACTCCAAGGAGCTTTATATTTTCTTTGTCTTTTGAAACAACCCAAAAGTGATAATGAAATGCTTAAAGCAATAAGAGAGAGAATCAGGTTTCATCTACCTGGACTGTCTGGCAGCATACTGTGTAACAATAAACGAGTGTTCTTAAGTCACAGCATTTCACTGGAAATGAGGCAGAACTTGTGTATTTTAACAGCTTTTTACAACTAGCAACCACTAGCAAATTTATTTTACTTTCTCAGGGAAGACCAGTGAACGTCCCTAATTTAAACTAAAGGACCATTCAGCCTCGAAGACAAAAAGCACTTCTGCTTAGCACCTGAGTAAGACATGGAATATGTACAGGTGAATCAAGAGGACTGGAATCAAAGATAGTTTGTCTTTGGCTGGTCTGAAAGGTCTGACTCATTTCCAGTTCTGTGATCATTTATTATCCAGAAAAGAAAGGCTAGCTTTTTGCACTGCAAACACAGTGGTGGTCCGCAGCTCATGATGAATAGATTTACCAGGTCTGCTCTGAATTGCATGACATAGAGTTTTCCAACAGGCTCTGACACATACACACCTGATGTATGTTTAAACTTCCAAGCACAGAAAGGCCTGCATATCTACCTGCAAAGATTTTTCTTTAAAGTTATTACATACAAAATACCTATTATATACAATATACATTCTTAGATGGTATATTACTTAAAACAACATTACAATACAGAAATATTTTTCAGCAGTAATTTCATGTCAGGTAAAGTCTTACTTCCCTGCTGGCACTCTGACTTCAGTATAGCATGGGAGTTTATTTTGGTCCTAAAACACCAGTTTCCTTATTTTTAAGTTCCATGTTATACAGAGTTTATACAAGACTGGATTTACATTTGTGGAATAACAGAAAAGTAAAAGACAGTAATGATGTCTTTTACATCCAAACCAGTGCAACTACTGAAATGTTTATCTGCACTGCCTTGTGATAAATAGCAGAAACTCCAGCCAATCATTCCTGAACTTGGAAGTTATATGCCAAACTAAGACTTTCAAAAGTCACAAAGCCCTAATTAAAATCGAAGTATTCACTGCAGCATTATTACAAAAGCAAGAAAAATCACTGGAAACACTTAACAGCTGTCAATTTGACAGTCACACTTTTTCACAGTTTACTTCTTTTTGCAGATAAACCCTAATTTTACCACTGCTGTAGAAGCTCACAGTTTTAAAGAGCCTGCAGTTTGAGTAGTTTTAAGTGTTAGCATATGGTAAAACCCCTACAATATCAAAATATTATCATTAATCAAATATTTAGAATTAGCAATTAGAAAAAGCTAAACCAACATTGATAGGCAAACTTTGATCTGTAAGAGAAAGGATCAAAACACTATGTAACTATGTTAAAATACATAAAGCCACAATAATACAAAAGTCAACATTATTTTAAGTGCTTCTTCACTGTGCTCCCTCGGAAATTCATTTTAAATGTATAGAATTATCTAATATTTTAAATAATGTGTAAGTTGATTAGCCTGATGACTACTCTGAGTCTTGCTCACACAACAAATCTGAATATGTTAAAAAGACAGAAGAAAAACAAAAGGCCTTTTCATTCAGTTCCTAATAAATCAACGCTGGTAAACTCTAGGCAGAATTAAAAAAGATGTTTATTACTTTCTAGATATCCTAGAAACATTGTAAGCATTGTTTATAACATCCAATATGCAAAGGAAGCGTATACTGAGAATTCATAAATGCTGAGAAAAGTTGGGTTTTTTTTAAATAAGTTAAATCACCATAAACTTGACTCCAAAAATTCCTCCAACGAAGATCCACACTCAAATATTCTTAAAGTTGTACTGAAGTTTATTTGCCCCAGTTATCAATAAACTCTCATTTCAAAATTCTGTGGGTAAAGAAAAAGCCCTCTACTCTGCTTTATGCTTAGTTTCTTTAACTTAGTCTTCCATTCTTGCACCTCAGTTCACGTATCTATGATTCTTCTAATTCTTTAACTTAGTACTTACAAGGAAAAAGATGCCTTAGGTCATAGTAGAAAAGAGCGCTGTCACCCTCTCAATACCGCTGTCTGATTTCTACACTCACTTGCTACAGCACTAAGAGAGAAAACAAAAATTATAGCACCCTAAAGGGTGTTCAGAGGCTATATAGTGCATCAGGATCACACCTTTATGGATTTGTATTCAGAAGACAGAAGAGGGAATATTACATGGTTAAAAGGGCTTCATCTTTATTGTAGGAAACTGAAAATCATCAGAATATGACTGGAAAAGATTCCGAATCAATGTCCTTCAGAATTAAAATCAGGTGTATAGAGCAGCCATAATTTAGCTAAATTCTTTCAAGTAGCTCCTGATTAGCGAGAACTCTTGAATAGGTTAAGCACTGGTGGCTGAAAGCCTGAATGGGACACAGACAGAATTGTCACTTTCATACTGTACCTGTGGAAAATCTAATATAATATTAGACATTTTATATAGGAGTCTATACAATGAATATCAGAGAGAAATTGTTTCTCAAACTGTCAAAAGAAATTTTCTTCCCATTGAGATAAGATATAATGAAATGAGACAGTTGGACAGCCTTGGTATTTTCCAAGACTTTTCACAAGTCAAACCCAGACTGAAGGTGAAAAGAACGTGCTTCCCTTGCATCTCTGAAGAGACCCATAAACCAAGAATACCTGATCCATTTGGGTGCTATTGACTTCCCTAACTTTGCTTTTCTTAAGGTCTAGTGAAAAAAAACGCAATATATAAAATATTCTGTCTGTATGAAGAATAAGATTTAAGTCTATGCTTTTGGATTCACTGATACACTGTCCTATCTGAAACCTAGATTCATGCAGATGTTTTATTTATCTATTTTTTAACATTATTTGCTAGATTATCTCTAGAATTGGCTGGATTACCACCAGATAATTTCCTTCGCTGTATCTCAATCCATATACTTCAATGATGCAGGACAGGCAGAACAGTTTTGGATTTTAGTTTTTGCTGGCACAGTTAAAGGGAAGGAAGGTGTTTTTAAGAAGTGTCTCCTTTTTTTTCCTATTCAGTTTTCTGTCAGTACAAATACACTGAGATTGCACATATATACATCCCTATATTGTAAGAAAAAGATGAAAGGAGACCAACAAGCTAAATATCTCCAACATGCTGATTTCCTTTTTTTTTTTTTCCTTCCTGAATAAACACTGTTTATAGGGTTGTTTATATGATTGTCTTGTTAGGAGAGTGAATTCCTGAGCACAAATACAAATGTGCAGTCTCAAGAAAGACAAGATCATAGATTGGCCTTTAAGGACAAAGTTGGTGTTAGGATCCTTAAGTTAGTGCTGTTACAACTTTTGGAAAAAAAAAAAAAAACCAACAAAAAAACAAACCAAAGAAAACAAAACTTTTTGACTTTTGAAGTCAACATCAGTTTTGACTGAAAGATATTTATAGACTTCAACTTTAGCTAATAAAACTGACTGAAGGACTGGAAAGGTTCTCATTTCTCACTAACTAACAACTTATTCGCTGTTGTTAAGACAGAACCACCTTATGCTTTGTATGGATTTCAAAAATGGTTTTGAGTGCACACATCTTCATAGTTTTAAAAACAATTCAATGTTTAGATAATTAACTGCTTCAATTGAAAGCATAATGTTATGAACTGGAAGTAAGATTAAAGATGACATCTTCCACTGATCTGATCTTCTAAAAGAGACAAATCAATTTATTAAATAGTGGCACCATTTTTTCCAGTTCTTCCACTTCCAACCATTAGGGGTAGAAACCTTCAGGGTTTTGTGTATTTTTTTTCATATTTCTTTTCTCTAAGGGAAATTCCAGAATCCTTTTTCTAAATATTGCTTAAAATTCTAGTATGTTCATCTAAAATTTTCAGTTCAAGTGAATATTTTTAAAGGAAAAATTAGTTCAAGATAAGCATGTTTATAAAATAAGCAAAGAGCATCCATGTGCTGATGATCAGGAGGGAAGATAAATACAGGAAAATTTTCCAGGGGTAAAAAAAAAAAAAAGAAAAAAAAGAGACACTGTACGAAGTCCCAGATTGGTCATACATTTTGGTACTGGTCAATAAACTAGACCACCATATATAAACAAAACATTCCATTCAACATTATGTCAACCTTTAACAAAAAGATCATCAATCAACTGCAAATGCATGTTCTGTGCACCTGTAAAATCTGATAGACATTCTTTCAAGTTTTTATTTCAACACTGTGTCTGTCAGAACTACCCCCCACTATAAACTTATTATTAATGTTGGGAGAAGTTTTCCAAATGTCACCAAAATGAATTAGTATCACACTGAGCTCAAGACTTAAGAGAGTCACCATGTGCATTTATGTATTTTCCCTCCTGTAATACTGACACATTTATATCTTTTCCATGTCTGCTCTAGGTCTGGTGGAACTGCACAGTACGTATACCATTTATTTTGTTATAACACGCTAACAAATATAGAAATGTATTTGCAGAATATATGTTAAAAAATTGTTCAAAAGTAACACCAATGTTCACCCATAAGATGCTCCAAATTAAAACAAAGCAAACAAAAACATTTTTACTAATAGTATGACAGAGTGAAGTAAAATATCTATTGCACTACTCATTGTTTCTAATGTGATTCTAGAACTTTGTTGGGTTTCGTGTGTACTTTATAGGATGGTGTGTTTGATAATAAAGGACTCTTCTTCGTACTGGATAAAGGTGTAAAAAAAGCTGGAAACTAAAGAGAGAGAAATTAAAACTAGAAGTGAAATACTTCTGAACAACAATATTAGTTTGCCTTTAGAATGATTTCCTAAGTGCTTGTGGATTCCCTGTCACTATGATATACTGAAAAAAACCCCCAAACACAGAGCTAAATAAGGGAAGACATGCAGTGCTTGTTACATCAGAGAGCCCTACCATAAAATAGTGTTTTCCTAATTTGCAATCATTTAATTCATATTCAGTTTAGTGCTTATGAACTTAGTATTTGAGAGAGACCTAAAACATACCACAGTAGGAATATACTATCACTTACTTCATTACTGTGCGGTAAGAAGGATACCAAGTTTCAGGGTGGGACAGGCAATAGTGTTTCAGAGTCTATTTCCCATAACTTCAAACAGCATATGTAAGCATATAATGGTTTTGAGAGCTATCCTCTTGACTTTCTCCACTATAGAAATAAAAAGAGGCACAGGGGTTAATCTCTACAGATTTTACAATATTCTTGAGAAACTATACATTTTGGTATATTCATCTGACTTCCTGAAACAAAAAACTGTATGTCTCAACTTCCTTTTCACATACATAATGTAAAAAAATGCATTCTCAAAGTGCATCAATTAAGCGTGTCCGATTTCCTGTAATCTAGCTACATTTTCTATTCATGTTTTCCCTTACATCACTAATTCAATAATCTACTCTGGCACACTTTAACCATCTACAATTACTTCAGTCCTCACTTCGTAACCTAAAAGGCCCTCAATATGAAGAAAGCAGAAATATGAACAAATGAATGGTGACACAGGTCACAGTTCTACTAATTTTATTTAAATGTCTGTAAATGTTTTATTAAAAAGTCAGTAAAAGTCATTAAAGGTCATAACATGAGACCCTCATTCAGATTTCACTCAGGAAAGTTCCAGCTTTGATAGACTTCAAGGACAGTCTGAAGAAAACCTTACTGCAGGTTTTGATTTCTTCTGAAGTAAAGAATAGTCACTTACTGGTAGTAAGGACACAGACAATAATGGACAAATAAATAGTAAAACAGAAAATAAGTCTTTAACAAAGCAAGTTTTATGGCTTGTGTGGTTTAGGAATTCTTTGCTGGATCCTGAAATTGTTTCACTTGGACTAGGTGTTAGATTTCTCTCTACAGTTGTATGAATCCTGCAGGGTTTAGTTCACAAAACGAACCCCTGCAGTTTGATTCAGAAGGTTTGGAAAGGAACCACTATTTCCTTGTTTACTTACAGATTCAAGCATTTGGTCATCTCTTGAATTCTTAGCACCTCTATGTTAAAAGACTAATCTCTGTAATCGCTAATGAATGAATGTCAGGCAGTCCAAGGATTCCTTGCATATGCATACAAGGATGTAATTCACAGAGCTCCACAGTCTTTGAGTCCCCTGAGGATCTGACTATAAGCAGAAGGAATAGGAGAGTTTTCCTTCTCTCCTTTTACTCCAGGGGAGTCAAAAACCCAAAGAGCTTTCCTGATCTGGAAAGTAAGGTCCTAAATCAAGCCTTTCAAAAAGGCCAGTAAGAGGGAAATTGCCAACTGGTAACTTGGATAACTCCACTCAAGAAGCATAACTCTGAATTATGTGCTGAAGAACCTGGGAATTAACAACTGAACTGAAGTCCTGTAGATTCGCAGAGTTAATCCTAAAGAAAATAAATAACTTGCTACAGCATTTCAGGATGAATGTAAGCAGCTAGCTACAAAAAGAAGATTGCAGATTAGTCACAGTGCTTCATAAGCACAGACTAAGATTCTTTAAAGCATGAGTTAAACTAAATTTCATATCTGATATTTGATACAAATAATTTGTGCATCTCTTCGATGCTTCATCACTTCACTTCTTTGCTCTGGCCTGCATCCTGTTTTTTCCCTTTTTTTTTAGGCAGCAACAATCCTGCAAAATATCTCCAGTCCATAAAGTTGTTATTTCCTTTTACTTGGCTTTGTCTACAAGTGCAGGCTCTGTAGCTATCAAACACTGCATTAAACAGAAATTTATATCTTGCATTTGTGTCTCCTTATAGCCTCTAGCCTCTCAAAGCATCAAATTAGCCTGGAGGTATTAGGTTACACTAGCAAATCGTTTGTTCACCAACTCCACAGCTAAGCTATCATTTATACTAGTAGAGTTCTATATTATATTACTCACATGCTGTGCTAGCTTCTAGCATTTCTACAAAAATGGCTGAGAAATTCAAGTAATTGATTGAAATTCATCACCTTGCATTGAGGGGGCTGGTGTTAATCCAAGGGTGAATCATTTTACGTCGTCTCCCTGGTGTGACTGAAATGCCTGTACCTTTGTTGGTGATTACACACGATATTACAGGGTGAATGTGAAGATTTCTGAGACAAAGTGTGCAAAAATCTTGATGAGCTTGGCAAAGAAAATTCTGAACAACAATGAAAAAGAAAGTTGAAGAGTGACATCATAACTATTAAAAAAACCCCAAATGTCTGCAGAAAAATTTTCTACCCTCTTCTTCATTAGGTAAGAATAAGGGTTCCCAAACTAAAATTTTTCTCTCTCTACAAAAAGTTTTAATCCAAGGGATAAGAATAATTAAAATTTTTTAAAATTAATTTTCTTTTCTGTAGTGAAAGCTTTCCACTTCAGTAGCTTATTCAACCAGCTAAATTTCCAAATTATTATAATGTGATCTACAGGATCCTACTTTTGAAAACTACTCTTACACTGTATGTTTTGTATAACATGATAATAAAAACAAATTGAGATCTTTGCCTGTGAAACTAATATTACACCTAACATCTGCTATGAGTCAGGGGATAGTAAGGTCTAGATTTTGCAGTATTATACTATTGGAGATCAGCTTCCCTGGAAAGGAAAGGGAAGGGAAGGGGCAGATAACTTCAAACAGAAAGAGGATAAGGGGCAAAACTCTACTGGTGAAGGCCCAGAAGCCTGGGATAACCACTGAAAAAAACCCCACCAAACCCCATCTTCTGTCCTTTCAAAGTCAAGTTCATTGAATTAATCTTTTTGCCTTATGTTTCTATTCTTCTAAGTTATTTCACACTTTTGTTTAATGTCTTGGAACTGTAATAGCTTTTGTGTACTCCCACTGTACAAAACACTGATCATCACATATCTTCTATGTGCATGTGCCTGACTGACATTTAATACGGTTAATTTGTACAAAGGCAGCTCAAAGCCTTCCAGACATTGAGAACAGTGATAATGGTACAAAGTGTTAATTTATGAGCTGTTTTCTCTGCTTAATATAAAAGGGGGGAATTCTTTTAAATCAGTGTTCTGCAAGCTGAAAATTAATCTCCTTGTATGAGATGTCTGAATGAGGTAACATACAGCCAAGAAAAGCAGCATTTAAAAGCTGAACCAGTAGTTTGAATGTCTGATAAAAATCTTTAAGTAGATAGTTCATTGGAAGTAGTTTTCCTAATCAGAAAGGAATGTTGTATTAAATCATCATATTTTGACACAGTTTCTGGAAGCATATGTGCTGCAGATTTTCTACTAATTTGGAAGGCAATAAGCCTCTATGGATAGGAAAGCACACAAAGCACATCTGGGAATGCAGAAGAAGTCCTGTGTATGCTTCCATGAAGCATGAACGCTGGCATGAAGTCAGATGCAGTTTAGGTGTTAGATCTAAAAATGATTCAGCACGAGGCCACTACAACCAATATTCTTTAAAAAGATTACATTTTATCAATACATATACCGGTGCTGCAAATCTCTAAATCTGGCCAGAATTTTGCTTCTATTGCCTCATGAGCATGACAGAAACACAAAAAGCACGTAGAGTTGCTATTTCTGCTCTCATATGATAGCAGGAAAAGAAATACAGGTGGTGGCTGAAATACAGAGAATATGCCTCTTAAAAGCAATTTTGTATGTGAAATGCATTTACGATTTTAGAGTAATGACATGTGTATGGTTATATTATCATGTCACCAGAAAAAGGAGCATTGTTATCCTCCCTAATTGGGCTTTTCATGTCATAAAATATTTTGATTTTCTTCCAATTTAAGTATCATTTGAACTTCTTGAGTTTCAATGCATGTTTTAAGGAATAACTGCAAAAACTTCAAAACCACTGATAGTCTGTTCTTGAAATTCAGTTACACACAGGGCTTGGTCTGCAACTGCACAGGCTAGAATAAAGGCAGTAAACTTGCTGAGGGTTCAGGGCATGAAACAGGCTGAGGGCAGAGTTTGTCACTCCTCCTTCTCTATTTGCATAACCTGACCACACTGTGGGTTAATTCATCTTGTCAAACTACAGAATCATAAGAATGGCTGTACTGGGTCAGATCAAACATCCATTAAGACCAGTACCCAAAGGCAGATGTTTGAGAGGTTTAAGAACAGAAAGAGCAGAGTGATGCCCTTCCCCCCTGCAATAGACTTCAGTAATTTACAGCTGAGGGATTCCCCACACCAGAGGTGGTTCCTTCTGTTTCATATTCCTCAGGATTTCTCTACAGATGTAGAGTCCTGACTTGTTTAAATGTTCCCTGTACAATACTGCTTCATGGTTAGACTTGCCACCAGTCCTAGAATTTGGCCACTCTCTAACATAGCTTTACAGAGACAGAGGG
>JANHGB010023869.1:0-21692 GCA_026283785.1 Coracopsis vasa
CCTGCGCAGTGGATTTTTTAGGTGAGGCTCAGCGTGCGCAGAACTGGCCCCACCCTTTACACCTGAGGTTTATCTGCTAGGGCCTAGCGAGCTTGGACGGTGACAGCAAAGTCCTCAGGTCATAGGTTTGGTTAGAGTAGCCTTCTCTTAGATGGATGGCCTTACAGGGCTAGACAAGCTCCATCTGCCCAGGTCTGAAGTTAGAGTTTTCCTTCTCCTAGGATGGTTGCCTGAAGGCTAGTGAGCAGGATTACTACTGCAACAACACATCATCACTAGGGTAAAACTAACCTGTCTCACGACGGTCTAATCCCAGCACACGTTCCCTATTAGTGGGTGAACAATCCAACGCTTGGTGAATTCACAATGATAGGAAGAGCCGACATCGAAGGATCAAAAAGCGACGTCGTTATGAACGCATGGCCGCCACAAGCCAGTTATCCCTGTGGTAACTTTGCTGACACCCCCTGCTGAAAACCCAAAAAGCCAGAAGGATCGCGAGGCCCTGCTTTCACGGTCTGTATTCTTACTGAATATCAAGATCAAGCGAGCTTTTGCCCTTCTGCTCTGCGGGAGGTTTCCATCCTCCCTGAGCTCGCCTTAGGGCACCTGCGTTGCACTTTGACAGGAGTACTGCTCCAGTCAAACTCCCCACCTGCTGCTGTCCCCGGAGCGGGTCGCGCCCGTCATGTGCTGGGTGCTTGGCGCCAGAAGCAAGAGCCGCCCTCGGGTCTTGCCCCCCTGCCTCACCGGGTAAGTGAAAAAATGATCAGAGCAGTGGTATTTCACCAACGGCCAGGACGCCGGCAGGCGGGTCACCCTGCGCCGCCGAGCGCACATCTGGCCTCCCACTTATTGTACACCGCTCCTGTCTCTTCACAGCACCAGACCAGAGTCAAGCTCAACAGGGTCTTCTTTCCCCCCTGATTCCACCAAGCCTGTTCCCTTGGCTGTGGTATCGCTGGATAGTAGGTAGGGACAGTGGGAATCTCTACCACCTTGCTTACTGACCATCAGCTTTTGCCCAGAGCTAGGCTTTGAAGAGCATGAGAAACTCTTAACAGCAAGGCTGTAGCAAGATAGGTTTAACCTTGTGAGAGGGAGAGTGGGAAGTGAAAGAAGGCCTTTAACTTCGATCTTTTAATTAAATAGGACATGAGTTACTCAGATGTGCACGAGCTAATGGACAGACAGAATCTTAGTCAATAACAGCAGCACCTGTAGTATTTCTGTTTTCAAATCCAAATGAGAGGTAAATTAACCCCTTTAACTGTTTTGTTTTGTACTTCCCTCCTCCCATTTTCCATGGCTATAGGCAGACTTCTCTCTGGTATGTAGTTAGAAACTATACAGGGAAGGATTTAATTGCAATTTAATTTATTTTGTATTTTGTAAAACAAAGAATAAAATTATGAGACTGAAATACAATTCAAATGCCTTGTTCTATAAACATAAAAAAAAAAAGAGAAGAAAGGAAAGGAGAATGTATCTTCAATGAAACATGAAATAAAGAACTTGTTTTGGAAAGGGACTGGGCTTTTCCTGATTTATGGAAACAGTCCAGCCCAAAGCACTTTTTCGATTTTCGGACCCGTCATGCATTTTATAAAAAACTAATGTTAGCTTTGTTGAATACAAAAACAAGCAGACAACACAGGGAGATGAAATAAAATTATCTAAGGTTGGAAAAATCCCACTCAAACGTCAAATTCAAGCCTTAGGACACACCTTCTTCCCAGGAAGTTTTTCAAATCTATGTGCTGTCTAGAATTGTTACCTCAGTGTAAGACCATTATTATAGCCTTTTTTCTTTTCATTTGTGTTTTCCTGCCCCAGTTGGATTGTTTCCAGTTGTTTGCGTACGTGTACTGAGGCAGCCAAGCCTGTTTCATCTGACTTTTAGTTACTTGTTAAATATATGATGCACTTCTTTCCACTAAATAGCAGTAGTTAAAAGAAACAAATATGTTCATTTCAGGATTCATAGCAAAATCAGACTATGCATTCAAGGAACTACTTAGTTTTGTGACAGTTTTTTCATCCTTCTTTGAGTTTTTGGTAGAATAATAAAGCACAGTAAAATTGCAATTCACACATGAAAAACCAGAGTGCAAAAACATATATGTGAAGTTTATGTAGTAGACTATCATTGCAAAAAAAATTTTTTTTTCAATCAGGAAAACCATATTGCTTTATCAGTACTAAAGTATGGTCTTTTAAAAAGCGAATCCAAATTTTCTACAAGAGCCACTACTCTTCCTATTGTGAGGATGTTGATAAGAATTTCAGCATTCTGCACTTTTGAAATTCAAAAGGATTTTAATTATAAAAATTGAATGATGCAATGCTTTAAATCTCAAGGTTTATATAGAAATGAAATATCTTACCCATTTACAAAAATGTCTACTTTCACATTATTAAGTTTCTTTTTTGAAAAGTTTTCCATAGTTCACCTGATTGAAACTCAGAAATGGAGATATTTGTTGAGTTGTTTTGGAGTCGGTTTTGGATTTGTTTTTTTATTCTACCCCTGTATAATAGATACTAGCAAAGAGGTAATGCTGCAGATGAGAAAGAAAGACTTTTTTTGAGAAAAAAGCTAATGCTAAGTGAAAAAATCAAGCAGCAATTCCACAGAACATTAAAATATTTCTCCATTATGCACACAGAAACAAGTTTTTCTAACTGATATCTTACTACTGGAGGGGGAAAATTCTTATAAGGGTTTATCATTGAGTTTGCACTATTCTTACACCTCTAACTCCATTGGGTAATTACTGTAAAGTATAATATATATATAATTATATGACAGAAATTTAAAAATATAAAACATATATTAAATCCACATTTCTTTCTCCAAATATAGACAATAATATAAAATAAACGCCCTACATATTGGACATACAAGGTGGAATTTTTTTCATTTGAATTGATCATTCCAGGTTTTCTTCAATTAAGAGAATGCATACTAAATTCTCTTGGAGATTGTTAATGTAAAGTGGTGGAATTTTTATAGTATCTTGGGTATTCTTTATCCTTTGAAAGTTTCTAAGCCAAATTCTTGGAAGACCAAAATACGTGTGTGTGCAAAACAGGCATTAAACAAACAGTGAGAGGGATACCAAGGGAGCCATTGTTCTTGGCTGCATTTTGTTTATTTTCCATCAAGAAATCTATTTAGGAATTAAGCAGCTTTAGTTCCTTCTGGATTCCTGGTAGGCAAGAGAGAGACAGCACAGCCAACAGACGTGAGGTGCCAGATGACATCCACTGAGGGACACATCTCTCTCTCTCTCTGCAGTGTATGGAGAGCTGGTGGTTGCTCCTGTATTTCCATCTTGTAGAAACAGTCCAAGGTCTAGCTTGCTATTTATGTTCCCCTTTGTCCTAGCAGATGGAATATCCTATGATGTGACACAAGCTTTTCTAAGATGTCTCTTGAGTAGTGGCGATTCTGTCTTTGTTCTTCTGTCTCCATAATAAGCAATGTTAGAGAGCGTACATGGTAACTCTCTTGAAAGAAAGTATAAATATCCTCATTTGATTAAAAAGTTCTGCGATTTTACTCTGTGGTTTTGAGAAACAATAACATCTGTCCAAATTCTGCCAGTATGATAATATTGAGCATAAATCACATTATCTTGTGTTAGCATGTCCCTTGTAACAGTATCTTGCCATAAATTCTCTTGTAAAATGGGATTAGGTCCCTGGGGCCTACAGTACCTATCCTACAGTAGATCATACTTATAAAAAAATCTCATGTTCTGTCATGACCTACAAAATTAATTCTAAATTGAGAATTATATTCTTATGCCTAAGTTTTATGTAGTGCCAATAATGTTGAAGATCTGATTGTACTACAGGTAAAGTATTCAAAATCTTTAAAAACAACGAACTTCAATACAGAGCTCTTCCTAATTGATTGAAATTAATGCTGAGTTCAGTTTCTATAAAGAAACATGTAATTCTCACTGCAAGGTAAGAAATATCACAGTCTCAAAAATGGCATATTTTATATCTATGGCACAAATTAATTTTTAATCTATATATATTTTTAAGAATTAGGTAAGGACACTTTTCAAATAACATTCAAATTTTCCTGTTGGTGGGAATTATTAACTTAATTTTACCTGTTAGGACTGTTGGGAGTTGAAAATATAATGCATAAGCCATGTGTTCTTTTCAGAGTAAACCACATTAAAAAATTTATTATATTGGCAGAAGGAAGTAGCTTTGTTTTTGTTTTATATAACTTCATTCCCTTTAGAAAGAAATCTATTTTATTTTAAAGTTGTCTGTGATCAAGTTTAATGCTGAGCTCTGATGAAAAATCAATCATTTTAAAATGGTATGGCTGAGACTATAAGAACGTGTGAAAGTGCCTATCCATTTTGCAGCTGTTTCAGTATAGACACACTCAGAGGAAAAAAAATGCTCATGCTTCAGTACTGGCTGTGAACTCCAATGGCCCCAGCCAATAAGCAAGCATCATCAGGGGCCCAACTGAGATGCCTCTATGCCAATGCACATAGCATGGGAAACAAGCAAGAGGAGTTAGAGATGTGTGCATGCCTGAAAGGCTACAACTTCATTGATATCATGGAGGCATGGAGGTATGGTTGGATGTCTCCTACGACTGGAGTATTGTATGGAAAGCTACAGGCTCTTCAGGAAAGACAGGCTGGGGAAATGAGGAGGAGGTGTCCTACAATGACAAGCTGGAGTGCGCAGAGCTCTGCCTGGGGATGAATGAGGAGCTAACGAAGAGCTTAAGGGTCAGGATTAAAGGCAGAGCATGGATAAGGGACATAGCAGTAGGAGTGTACTGCATACCACCTGACCAGGAAGACAAAGAGGATGAGGACTTCCATAGACAGATAGGTGTGGCCTCATATTGACAAGGTCTTGTCCTCATGGGGAACTTCAACCATCATATCAACCACCATATTAACCACCATATTCTTTCAATATCATTTGGAGGAACAACACAACAGGGCACAAGCAATCCGGGAGGCTCCTGGAATGTGTTGATGATAACTTGCTTCTCTAAGTGATAGGGGAACCAACGAGGAGAGGGGCTATGCTGGACCTTATCCTTACCAACAAGGAGGGGCTGGTGTGGAATGTGAGTCTGGAGGGCAGCCTTGGCTGCAGTGACCATGAAATGGTGGAGTTTGAGATGTTTAGTGTGGCAAGAAGGGTGTGCAGCAAGCTTGCTATCCAGGACTTCAGGAGAGTGGACTTTGGCCTATCGAGGGATTTGGTTGGAAGAGTGCTAAGGGGTGGAGTCATGGAGGGAAAAGGGGCCAAAGAAAACTGGGAATGAATGCACCTTCAGTATGTTTGCAAATGACACCAAGCTGGGTGGTGAGGTAAACACACTGGAAGGAAGAGATGCCATCCAGAGGGACCTTGACAGACTTGAGAGGTGGGCCAGTGCAAACCTCATGAAGTTCAACAAAGCCAAGTGCAAGGTACTGCGCCTGGGTCAGAGCAACCACAAGCACAGCTACAATCTGAACAGAGACTAGATAGAAAGTAGCCCTGAGGATAGCTTGGGGGTGTTGATTGACAAGAAGCTCAGCATAAGCCAGCAGTGTGCACCTGCACCACAGAAAGCCAAACTATGCTGGGCTGCATCAAAAGAAGCATGATCAACAGGCTGAGGGAAGTGATTCTCCCCACTTACTCCACCCTTGTGAGGCCCCATCTGGAGTACTGCATCTAGGTCTTGGGTCTCCAACACAAGAGGGACATGAACCTGGTGGAGTAAGTTCAGAGGAGGGCCACAAAGATCCTCAGAGGGCTGGAGCACCTCTGCTATGAAGACTGGCTGAGAGAGTTTGGGTTGTTCAGCCTAGAGAAGAAACAGCTCCAGAGAGACCTTATAACAGTCTTCCAATATCTTAAAGGTGGCCTATAAGGAATCTGGAGAGGGTCTTTTTAAAAAGGCATATAATAATACGACAAGGGAGAACTTTTTTAAACTGAAAGAGGGTAGATTTAGTTTAGATATGAGGAAGAAATTCTATTCTATGGGGGTGGTGAGACACTGGAACAGGTTGCCCAGAGAAGCTGTGGCTGTCCCATACCTGGATGTGTTGAAAAGCCAGGTTGGATGGGGCTTTGAGCAACCTGGTCTAGTGGAACATGTACCTGCCTGTGGCAGGGATTTGGAACTAGATAATCTTTAAGGACCTTTCTGACACAAACCATTCAGTGATTATATGATTCTGTGAAGTTATCAATGATTTCAGGCATCTTCTCAGATGCACAGATCCTCTTCTGTGGCCTGAGAAATGCAGTAGCATTCCTTTGCATTTTTCACAATTAGGTGTTTTACAACTACAGCATATCAGACTTTTTCTTCTTCTCTAGCCCATAGTAAGGCAGTAAAAGCTGATGCAGTTTGGTGTAAACCTAGGCTGAGAAGTTTAATTTCAATTCCATTAGCTTTGCCATCTGTTTCATCTCAGTAATACAAGATACTGACAGATGGGGATTCTGCTCTTGAATTTGTGCAGTTAAACACTGAGCCTCTGGGTAATAAACTTATGGTCTAGGGTGAGGTGTCTCTGCCTGTGGCAGGGCGGTTGGAACTAGATGATCTTAAGGAACTTTCCAACCCTAACCATTCTATGATTCTATGGTTCTATGATACTGTTATTCATGTTCAAAATTAATAGTAAGACTCTTTGACTCCCTAGTTATGTACCTAGGTCCTACATAGTAGTGTCTATGATGCATTCATCCATTCACTGGCTCATCCCAAAGAGAGGAAACAGGTGGGTTTCTGTATAGCTGGTTATAAATACTGGAGGGCTGTCCACTCCAGAGCTGGGCATGAGTGAACAGAAATTCCTGTCTGGTACAGTGTCCATGTAAGAGATTTGGCTGGGTGCATAGATCCAGTTGATACAACTAGGAGTCTTGGGTTGAGGGAGAAGTATTTCTTTTTATTTTACTTTATTATTAACACTGCCACAGTTGTGTGAGCTGAATGATTAGATGTAAAGCACTGCTAAAACAGCTTGTATGTTACGATCAATATGACTAATGGGCTTGTCTCAGGTGAGCTGTAGCTGAACTCATGAAGTGGACTGCTACACAGATCTGAGATTCATTTATCCAAGTATATTTGTTGTCTGGACTTCTACACTGGAATCATCCTAGGCCTCTTTTCTACAATCAGTAAAAAGAAATAAATGCTTCCAGGAAAAAATTAATTTCATGCTATAGTAGATGTCTAGGTACAGATAAATCGTACTATTTGTATTTGTTGACACCAAAATGGATTTACTTCAGTAAAAGTAATAGCACATCTCACATGAAAACTTGCACTATTTTTCAGATTATTGCTAACATTCTGAAAGAAGTAATTTAAGACCAGTGTGTAATTCCATACCCACACTGTGTAAATTACTTGACCAGTGCTACTTCAGTTGCAGAATCTGAGAGACTCATGGGGAGGCTTACCTGTTGGGCAGCCAGAGGAAGAGAGCTGGTGTCTTGAGTGCATGAGGAGCCAAGCAGTGGGTCATGGGGGTAGCCTTCATGGGGGTTATGGGCTGTAGCCTTCTGCTGTTCCTGGGGAATCTGCTTGTCCATTAGATTTTCTCTGTGGATGAAGCCACACCCAGGGGCACCTGCCCTGTTTCAGTACAAAGCTGCCTCTGCTTGGGCCTCAGCGTAACTGGATGGTATATCATGTCTGAAACCGTCTATGTCCTGGTCTTGGAAAAAAGTATGTGATAAGAATCAGTCTTGCTTAGTGTGAGAATGGGCAGATATGAGCTTTTTTAAAAAAGGAGGGGTTTCTTCTGGTTGGGATAGCAAGTAATGATGCATAGTACTTCAGATTAATTTCTAGACTTAAACAAAGCTAATAGGAAGGCTTGAAACCAACAAGATTTCTCTGCTGCCAGTGTCTTTAAAACAGATAAATGGCAAAAACATTTCTAACAACTATATCCTTACCTAATGTGAGGCACCAGGAGACAGTACTTCCTGAAAAGAAGATTCAAACTGTTTCATTAAGCATAAGAAGACCTCAAATTGAATCTTCTCAGACTCATTTTAGGAAAAGAATCCTGTTGGTAGAATACAGCACAAAAGTACATAGACACTCCAATGAATAAAGTAGATAACATTTGCATAGTCTTATGCTGTTCTCTTCCTAACAGGGATTCATGAATGGCATACAAAGGAAGAGGAAACCTGTCTTACTGAGATAGGAGTCAGATAAAAATAATCTACTAGGTGCTTCACAAACTTATTACTGCAATAGCTGTAAATTAAGTCACTGCTAATTACTATGGTTGCCATTCTAAATTTCTTTTCCAGACTATTTACTAAAGATATTAGTCTTTACTACAAATGTTAGTAGCATTTCTCTCTGTTTTTTTTTTTTTTATTATTCAACATGAAGCCAATAATTAAACAAACAGCCACATTTCAAATTACTTTTTAATGATTCTTCTTCTCAGAATCCATATTTTTACTGGAGGAGGGGAGTGAACTAAAATATGCTCACCTCATATACCATTTTTGTAAAAAAAAAAAATTCTTGAAAAGGTATAATACAATATTAACTGTAAATCCTTGCAAACGAGTGATTTTGAAGGTGATTTTTATTTTGTCAATTTTTCTAGATGTGATAGAAATACTTTTGCAAGTATTTTTTCAATTGTACAAGTTTATGTATTTTTTCTACAGTAACAGGTTTGACATTTTGCTTCTATCTCTGGATTTAGTTGACTCAGGTCTATTCCATTTTTTTTTCATCTGTAGATATGATCTTTTCTTTCTTCAGTGTTGTTGATCGGTCTTTTTTCTTCTATAGCAAAAAAGGTGGCAGGGTATTTTTAACTTTTCATACCGTTCTCACTCTCTGTCAGCATTTTCTTTCAGCTCGTTCCCCTCTGCAGGACAAAGCACAGTATTCCACTCCTACATGAACTGCCCATAAACAGTCACTTATGCTCATAAGCAGTTACATGCCTGTATAAATTTTCTCTGAGAATTCCCTATAAGCAAAGATCGGATTCCAGTTCTGTTCTGAAATCCAGAGCATGCGTTACACATTTCACTTTTGTGCCTCTAGTTTCTTATATAAATACATAAATAAATATATAATAATAATTGATTATATAGAATATAATATACCAATACACTAATATACTAATACATGTAACAATATAATATGATGATGTGAGAATATTATCATATATTATTATAATAATATATCTAATATATATAAATAAATCTGGATTCTTATCATTAGTTTTAGAAATCTATGTCAATAATAATAATAATAATAATAATATTGCCATAGACCAGGATCATACTGCCCCAAAACAAAATGGAAAGACCATTCCAGCTTCAAAGAGCTTATAGTACATAACAAGAGGTACCAATTTGAGACAGCCAATTGGAAGAGCACAAGAAAACAAAACACAGTGATCTTGGTACAGCAGAAGTATAAAATTTTCATGTTCTAGAATTATAGAATCATAAAATAGGTTGGGTTGGAAGGAACCTTTAAAGGTCATCTAGACCAATCCCTCCCTTCAATAAGCAGGGACATCTTCAACTAAATCAGATTGCTCAGAGCCCTGTCAAACCTGACCTTGAATGTTTCCAGGGAGGAGGCATCTACCTCCTCTCTGTACAACTTGTTCCAGTGTTTCACCATCCTCATTGTAAAAATTTCTTCCTTATATCTAGTCTGAATCTACCCTCTTTTTGTTTAAAACCATTACCCCTTGTCCTATCACCACAGGCCCTGCTAAAATGTCTATCCCTATCTTTCTTATAAGCTCCTTGTTCATTAAAGATGACTCTAAAAAGGGTTTTTTAGATGGATTTAAAGGTCAATAAAGCCAGATGTTTATAAATTATTCCAATAAAAATAAGAGGTAATAGAAAATTATACTTTAGGAGTAGGAGCCAAAGTTTTCCTTTTAAATACAATTGAGAGGTGTTTGGAGAGGCCTGATAATGAAAACAAGTAGTGTATGTTTGATATAACAGAAAAGACATAACCAGTAAAAAATGAGCAAAAGGAAAACGAGGATGAAGCTACTTAAGGAGCATCCTGAAGGAGGGAGGAGAAACTTATTTTTTTCTTAAACCTGAGAAAGGTGTTGCAAGAAAATGGCAAACTGCCATTTTATAAAAGGCTAAAGTTGAAAACAGTATGTAGAAAATCTGCCAGTATTAACATAACCTTGATTTGTGAATGATGAGGTTTGTCAAAATCTGATGATGCCAAAGTAAACGTTGAAGTGTGAAGAGAGGTGAGGGATGGCAAATGGGTCAGGAGAAAGAAGGATAACTGAAGTGCTAGCTGTTTACGTTAGACAGACAAGCAGAGAATTTAAGATATACTTTCAGAACACGGAATTAAAGCAGTACATTGCCGGCAAGAAGTTCAGAGTTAAACTGGCATCTATAATTGAAGTTAACCTCAGGAGGTATTGAGAATGAAGAGTTGTGACCAAGCCCTAGAAAACACATAGGAATTCAAAGAAGAAAAAGCTCTTTAACAGACACACTACGTAATAAGTGACTGAAAAGCTAGGAGGAGACATAGGAAAAAGCTCAGACTTAGGAGGCAAAATAGCACAGAATATATTATGTCATTGAGAAAAATGTGGTTGACAAAGATGGTTGACAGGGAGAACAAGCAGGGTGGATAGAATACAGTTCTTGTGATTTGGCTAGGAAATTACCATTTGAAAATCTGGTAACAGGGGTTTCAGCTGAGATCAAAATATGAAAGCTGAGAAAGGAAGGAGTGCAGGTGTGAAGGAGGTGTGAATGCCAGAGCTGCAGGACACATGGAGGAGAGGTGGTGCAATGCCCCTGCTCCTGCACTCACAGTCAAGAGTAGCAACTGGCAGAATATGGATGGCCCAGGGGCATAGAGAGTATCAGAGGACTTGCTTTACAGCTGCTTTAAGCAGCTCTTTCTCTCGCACCACTGCCAAACATGTTCACAGTTGAGACCATGTAGGAAGATACCCACTGCTGGGTGCCAGGCAGTGAGAGGTGCAAATTGTCGAACTGTTGAACTATATGGAGGGTGGTCTAGAAATTGACTGAGATCTCCTCACCAGAGCTCTCTTAAAAAGGTGCAAAGTTGGTGTATTCTGAGCGAAAAGCCAAAGGGAAGAGCATTCAAGGATTTGGAGGAGGAGATTACAGCCAAGTCAAGAGTAGATAATAGGTATCTGCTTATTGTGATGTATTTCCAGTGCACTGCTCAGAGCTCCTGGGGTTTCAGGTCTGTCATTTGCAGAGCACTTTGCCATCTGCACAACAAATGGTGTGAAAAGGTGTTTAATTCAATGTGGCAATCATATAGAACAGTGAGTAAACGATGGACTTGGCAAGAGGGAATAGCTGGTTAAAATCATATATTTTTTATACTTCAGAAAAGTTTTAGGACAGTTTATTAATGTTAAATTCTCCTTGAAATGTTACTTGGTGCTGACCTTTATAAATCATTTGTAATCTCTTTCAAAAAATCTTCATTGTCCAATAATACCAATGTTGAGAGGTTTCCTTTGGTATATCTTTATAAATCCCAAAATAAGAAAGTAAATGGAATTGTAGCTTTCTGCATCCACATGTAACTCTATATACAGCTGTTTCTTTCTGTAAACGTATTTTGATATTTAGTGTTGAAAGTTAAAGGGAGGAAATGTTAAATTCTGTCCACAGGATATACTGAATGAACATAGCATACATTTGTCTATACAGCACATTTAATCATGAGGGTATAATAAACATCACTGAATACATCTTGCTGTATTTGCCACAGATTCCTAACTGGGATCATTCAGGATTAAACCAGACATTAAAAAAAAAAAAAGTATCTGCTGTTTACTGTTTAGAAGTTAAAATATTCTCCAGTCTCCTGTGTAAAATTAAGCTATATAAATTTACGTATTTATAACCTAATGTTTAACATGCTTTATCTACTGCAATGAAAATTTTAATGATGCATTAATATGTCTATTTTTCTTCATATTTTTCACATTCTTTTTCATTATGCTACCTCTGCATTATATCTTCTTACATAATATATATCTTATATTTTATTATGCTTTTTTGGCATCATTATGCTAGTTTAAACCAATTATTCTTAGGACTAACTAAACTCATTGTTAGCAAGTGCATTATTTACATGCCTAGCCTGACTTTTATTTAATATCCTGATTCTTAGGAGCATTAATTAGCATCACTGTATGAACTACAATTCCACTGTACCTTTATGCTACAACTGAGCAGGAATTTAACAATAAAAAATGCAATTCCTGAAGAAATTCTGATGTATAAAAATGTCAACTTCCTACAAATTTGGAAAAACAGCACATCTTTGAAACTTTCTGCAGAATCCAATTAGCAAAAAGTTGATTTCAAAACCTCAAGATTATTATGCCAAAAATAAATAAATAATTGATAAGCTTGGAGTTACTCTGAACAGAAGCAAAATTACATATTCTGGGGGTTTAAGTTTGCTGCTGCAAATGTTACAGAAAGTGAAACATTGAAATACTTTTTTAGACATAATACTTTTTGGAAAAAACCCCACAAGCCCACTCCATTGATAGAATGTTACACATCATCTTTAAATATTAAACCTGTCATGGTTTAACCCCAGCTGGCAACTAAGAACCACCAAACAGCTCACTCCTTATTTGGTGGGATGAGGTGAGATTCAGAAGGGTAAAAATGAGAAACCTCATGGCTTAGGATAAAGACAGGTTTATAGGTAAAGCAAAACCCATGTGTGCAAGTAAACTACGTACAAGGAATTCATTCACTGCTTCCCATCGGCAGGAAGGTGTTCAGCCCAAGAAAGCAGGACTCCATCACACTTCGTGGTTACTTGGGAAGACAAACACTATCACTCTGAATGTCACATGGTGTGGAATATCCCTTTGGTCAGTTGGGGTCAGGTGTCTCAGCTGCGTCACCTCCCAGCTCTTTGTGCACCCCTAGCTACTTGCTGGTGGGTGAGGTGAGGAGCAGAAAAGGCCCTGGCTGTCTAAGCACTGCTCAGCAGTAACTGTAACATCCCTGTATTATCAACCCTGTTTTCAACACAAATCCAAAACGTAGCCCTATATCAGCTACTATGAAGAAAATTAACAGTACCCCACCCAAAACCAGAGCAAAGCCTTTATTAGTTACCTAACCATGCACTTAGGAACTTGAATTCAGACTCATTAAGATTTTGATTTCCAGGTCACCAGGACCTTGAGCAACTTCTTATAAGTTCTGTTAGCTGTGATTATGCAGGACAGACTGCATATTGAATATGATGTCGTAGGCCTCATATATTTTTTCTTTTTATGGGAGAAGCTGTGATAGGATAAATTTTGACAATGAGTACAAAATGTACATAGTCTTCAGTCTAATTTTCCCTATTTTCATATAGAGCCATAGGCTGGCCATGAAAGTAGTAGTATCAGGCCATGTGGAGTATTACAGTGCAAAATTTTCCTTGGGAGAACTAATAAGGAGTTCCTGAAGACTGCCCACTTCATACTCATTGTTGTCATCCATGGTTTCAGCAAAAACCTGACACCTGTTTCTCACATTGCATGCCAACTTGTGACTCCTCTGATATACATCTCAAAATGTAAAGAGACTGTTCAAAACAGCACTATGTAAACCTTTCTATTCTATGCCACGTGAAGTGGAATATGTTGTTCCAAGTGATTTGAGTGACTTGCATCTAGAGCACAATGACTTCTGCAGGAAGTGGCTCCTACCTGACACAAGCCTAAGCTCATTAATGATATATTTCCCTTACATTATTTTTTTGTGGGAAATAAAAACCACCAACAACAAAACTGTATCTTTTCTGTGCAAGAAATACTCATTACCCCAATGAAGCATTTAGTCCCTGACAAAAAATCGTTTTGAATCTGAGACTAGGTTACCCAATAATCTCTATGCGTTAAAAATGCTTCAGGCACACTTCAGCATCGTATAGAACAACTAATATTTCGCCCAATATATTTACTTGATCTTGCAGGGGTATTTGAACGTATAAGACCATTTGCTGCTTCTTGCTGAGATTGCCTTGTAAATCATACACTTTGTTTTGAGAGGTTTTATAGGCCATTTGTGGGTGGAAGTGAGGAGTCAATAAATACTGCAGATGCATATCTGATGTATGATAGGGCAAAATGACTGAAAGTCTTAGCCTGACATAAAGAGATATAAAATACATGAATATACTGCTGGTAGGTCTTGAAAATAAACTAGAATATTAAAACTATCAGTATTGGCAAACCAGAAAATGACAATTAATTTAGCCAGTTGTGTGCATTCCTATTTCTGCTAGCAGTCAGCTCAAATGAAAAGATGAACTGAATTGTGGAAAAATTCCAGACCACAGCTTCAGCCCAGCCATCTAGTTTCAGAAATCCAAATTAAAAGTGTTTTTCCAAGTGCTCTGAGTTCTGCTCCTTTGATTTGTTCCTTCTGGAATCTGACTCTGGGCCTGAAATACTTTAACAAAGTGCATCTGTACTTTCAATTGGGTACTGGACTGTAAGTAGGTTAAGTTGGATGCTTCCTTTCTGCTTTGGGCTCCATTTGAGGATGGCTACAGAAAACTGTTGCTTCTTTTTTTTACCACTCTAACTTACCTTAACTGGGTCTAATTTTTCAGATGTTAGAATTTTCAAATCTTCTACAAATCACATACTCTTCAGGGAAATGGGTGAATATTCCTGTGTTCATGAAAACATCTTGTTCAGTCTTGATTCTATTACTACAACCAATCAATCTGTCATACAGTATCCTCATGTAATCCAGGAAATTAAAAATGTAATAACAAGTTTCTGTATTGTTACTATCTTTTTTGTCCCAGTCATGCAAGAGAATTCTCTTTTGCTTTTTTGACATTTTGATATTTATGGCTGACATGTTCATTATCACGCTTAATCCTATTGCTCTGCTCTGCAAAATGTTGCCATTTTACACACATCTTTCTGAGCCCACTTCTACCAATATTATAGTTAAGCCTCATTGGATATCTCTGTAGGATCCCCCATTATCTCGACTAAAATTCCTAAATTTTCTGTAATAAGCTGAAATGAGATTTAATGGCTAAGAGATTTGCATTTTGCAATGTTGATATTTATGTCTAGTAAAACAGACAATGGAGATGTAGTGCATTTTCAGAATGTACTAAAAGTAGATAAACCCTTCACCTTCTATTGAAAAGATGAAAAGTTGCTAAGTATAACTACAGGAAATAAATAAAGTTTTCCAGTCAAGAGATGAAAACACAGTTGTGCAAAAGGAAGCAAGAGTTCCTTTGCTCTACTCTTGCCCCAAGAATACATGCTGTGCAGGTGTATATATAGAACCAAGTACAGATGTCATATGGTAAGTCCCCCAGGCTGCCTGACAGACAACAAACTGTTAAAGAAGGAGTAGCAGCTGCTTCCAGTAAAATTGCAATGAAGATGGAAGTGGATTAAACCCAAATTTGTTGCTCAGATCTCAAAAGACCAAGTCTGGAAAAAAGACATCCTGTGCCTGAAGAAATAGCTTAATACCATCAAATGAGAGAGTTCTAATAATGGATCAAAGATAGAACACAAGAGAGTTGAGAGACACTGTAGGTTGGAACTGTACAAACTTCCCACACTTGATGAAGTAAGACATTCTGTGAACTGTTATACCAGAGAACTAGCTCTCTGGAAATGTGGATACATCAACAAAAATGGCAACATACCATAGCTAGGAAATTGCAATAAATGCAGAAAATCACATGACACTAATATCAGCCTGCTACATAAACTAACTTCTTACATTTAATTTTATATTAAAATATACCTATAAATAAAAAGAAAGAGAGGTTGTTTAAGCACATGAAGATTTTTGATGACTGAGTTGAGTGAAAGCGTGTTCCTATATGTACCAATTTCAAGAAAACACAGCACAGACTGTATTGCAGTGCTTTTTGCTGGAGTAACCCAGCTAAGACTCACATTAGCTCCATTCACCAATGGTGTTATTGTACGTATTTTGTTTCTACTGATAGAGAACTTGGTGCTGAAGGCAAAATTCTAAGAAGCTGCAAGAAATGCAAAGATATGACTCCCTCCCCCCCTTTTTTTCCTTAGAAAACAATCTACCAACCAACGAACCAAAAAAACCCAAAAAAACAAAAAAACAAACAAACAAACAAAAAAAAAAACCCCAACAAATAAACATAAAACCCAAAACAAAAACCAAACATGAATTGTAGCCTTTACTGATTAGGGATTACAGTTTTAGAGGGATTCCATGATATTTTTTTTCATTACATACTGCTTAGGAAGCTTGTATAGAAACACTGATATACACGACTTAGTTATGGGAGGAGGAAAAATCATTTTGCTGGAGGTACAAATTAGGAAATTCATAGCATTCAGGTATCTTAAAGCCTAACCATGCCTATGGATAATTTTTCTCTGTTTTTCTTTATTAACTTTAAATCTGGCTTATCATACTGAGATTTGCTAGACAAAGTTAACTGTCAGGAAGATGGCAGATGGATGGAAATGGACTGAGATAACAAAGGCAGTTGCCTAAGCTTCATCTACAGGTTTTGCTGCCTAGTTTTATCAACATATAATGTGAGAAAGCTGTACCCCATCTGAAATCATTCTGCTGTGGGGAAAACCCTGCTTTACTAGCAGAAGAAGGTTTGCCACCTTATAGCACATTTTGTAGGGAGGCAGCAAAACAACGCAGGAAGAAACTCCTTCTGCTAGTGTACACACTGGGCTTTGAGGCACTGCTGTCTTAGTTATGCCAATGTAACTAGAGAAAAAGGTGTCAGCTACTCATGTTAGGTTATAGCTCTAGTTTAGAGACTGAAAAGGCCATTAACACTCAGATGTAAAATGTACTGTTCTGTGTGATTTCAGCTTCTAAAATATTGAGAAACACTGTAGGGACTCAGTTTAGTGGAGCTCATGAATGCAACTTCATGTAAGACTTTTCAACTCTCTCATTTTATATTCTTAGTAAAACACAGCCCAGTTAAAATTCAAACAATATGTATTTTACATAACATTTGTGTTTGGGACAAGGTTGGAGATTGTCACCTGTTTCCTTTAGTAATTTTCTGGCCTTAAGTAACAGAAATTGCAATCAGTTGTACAATTTGCTTTAAGCTGCATCTTTATAAACAGTCAACTTTTTCTTCCATACTGTAATATTCCTCATGAAGGGGAAGGTAAAAGTTAAAGTGGTTTAATATAACAGGGTTTTACTTAGTAACAAGAGTTCGTAAGTAGGTATCCCTGGTAGTAGCTGCAAGTTGTGCAAAAATATGTTGAAGAATTTGTAAAAGAATCAAAAAAAATATTATAAGATTGAAATTGTGCTGGAACTTCAAAATGAAGCTAAAGTTTTTAGAGACTGAGAGAATCATGATGCATTTAGTTTTCTTTATTTCCTGGGATCAAGAGAAAAATCTGAAAATAGATTGGAAGGCACTTTTAAAGATCATCTAGCTCCCATCCCCTGGGACACCTTCCACTAGACCAGGTTGCTCAAACCCCCAACCAACCTGGCCTTGAACACTTCCAGGAATGGGGCAGCCACAACTTCTCTAGACAACCTGTTCCAATGTCTCACCAGCCTCAGAGTGGAGAACTTTTTCCGAATATCTAATGTAAACCTACCTTTTTTATCTCCTTTTTTTAATCTATTCTAAACCAAGAAATATTGAAAGTACAGTAATGGATTTGAAAAAAAAAAAGTGCATAGCTCGTTTAAAAAAGCTCAGATAAACTTTGAAATAGAAGGCAAAGTAGATACTGCTTCAGACCACCAGTGCAAAAATTATTGAAAATGACAAGCAATGTGACTGAATAGATCTTGAATTCTGGATTCAGTTCCAGAATTAGATGTCTTCTTTACCCTATTATCTTGGTCTTTAGAGATGTGTTGGAAATGTTTTCTATTTCTCTATATATTTCCAAACTTAGAAAACTTTTCCAGTTCTTCAGAAGAGTGATCCATTTTACAAGGTTTTGAGATCTACAATGCAGAATTTAAAATACAAAAAATCCTGATAAGGAGAGTCTAGATTTGGGAAGTGAGAGACTCAGACTTGTTTTTTTCCCCGTAAGTACCATAGTCACTTGGTGATTTATTATTATAGACTAGACTTGGTCTGCCCTTTCGCTACTTCTTTAAAATAATCAAGTATTCACCATTGCTTGTTTTGGAGTGGGGTATTTTTTGTGGGGGTTTGTGTTTTTCTTTTTTTTTTTTTTTTTTTTCATCCCAGGTGACTTCTGCAGTCATTTAAATGTAAAGTTGGATGCACTGATCCTTTAGCTATAAGTAAGGACAATAAGAAAAAGACAGATTCCAAAGCCAAATAGTTCTATTCTAGTTCCCCCCCAAAAAATACATTATATGTATATGTTCCTGATATATGCCCCTGAAGTATCTTCATGGAGAGTTTTGACTATTATGGAACTGGTGTTTTCTGATGAGGAAAAAATAATATTTTGAAAAATAGAACTCTAAAGAGAGTTCTATTTGGAGCTTTACGGTTCTACTGACCTAGTTGTCTTCAGTCTGGCATCTCTAACTTTGCCCTGAAACTTGCTAGCAATTTTTATGCTCTGGACCAGAAAAGAATCATGTTTCTCTTTACTTTTGTGGAAAGTCCCACAGGGAACACTCATACTGGGTTGATCTCATTTCAGTTTACTCACTCCTTACAGAAGGAAAGAATAAAGTATTTCCTAAAATATGTTCATGTACATTCCTGCTACAAAATATCGTCTTGACAACGGCAAGTTGTACATTTAGTCCACTCATGATTTTACAAGATCAAGGCTAAGTTGATTTTGGCGTAGTTCTGATAACATTATATTGTGCTAAACTGTTTTGCCTAACTGTGTAATCAAATAGAATATAAACTGACTGTTGCTACCAACTTGCAAGTACCAAAACCCAACAAAACACATAACTAATAAAATATACAAGTACAAATTCAGGAGCAATAATTGTGAAATACAAAAGTGTTGAATGTTATTTCAGCCCTGATCTTATTAGACACACATTATAATTCAGTGTTTTGCAGATGAAATAGCACAGTATCTTTTCAAACAGCAGCCTAGATCTCAGTAAACAACAGTACAGACTTTTTTTGGCAAAATTTTGTGTTCATGTAATGTATATACAGACAGAAATGTGAAGAATAATTTTCTTGCAATGGATCTAATAGATAACATTACAGAAAGCAGGTTGATGCACTTTATTTTGGCATGTGAAGTGTCTTACATGAAGGAACTTTCTTTTTTATACGTAGGAGAACAAATACTTTGGTATGTAAAGCTTAGCTCCAAAGCTTACACTCTTATAGAACAATGCAATGAACTAGTCTGACCTTCTGACATTGTTCAGCCTCAAAAGCCATATCTGCTATCTCCTGCATCAAAACAAACAACTTGTTGTGTTTTAAATTATGCTTGAGAGAGACATCCGACCTGGATGGTAGTATTTGCTATTTATTTATTATTTGTAGTTTATGACCATATTACAGTAGTGCTCAAATAAGTTTCATTCGACAGCTATGATCCTGGACTCCTTAGCACTTGTTCCTGCATTTATTTTCCAAAAAAGCCATCCAGGCCAACTGTCCTTCCTAAAAAGGCAACAATCTTCGAAAGCAAAATCTTCCTCTTTCAGATGGAACTTTTTTATATATAGCAATGATTTCTAGCTTCAAAGCATGCCCTGCGGTAGGGCTGCTGGTGCCGGCTGGGACCGGCTGTATTTGGCACTGGGCAGCAACAGCCACTTTGCACAGGGGAAGCCCTGTCAGATCCAGCACCTTGCCACGTAAAGAGCATGCCATGGATTTCAATGTTTTTAGTTATCTTTCTTTCTGGAGACATAAAATAGTAAAATACTATTCCAGCATTAAAGTTAACTACCTGTAGCTTTGCTGGTACAGTCTGCCCTTGGTATGGGAGTTTTATGTAGCCAGGGTTTTAAAAACCAAAGCAACATTTTCCTAAATTTAGTAGGTTAGTGTACAAAATAGGCTGAAGAAAAAAAACCCCAAACAAACCAAAACCCAAAAAACAGCCCAAACAACAACAAAATCCAAACCCCCATGTTTTCTCTTTCTTACAAAATATTCATCAGAGTCCTCTTTAGAGTTGAATCATGTATAAAATAGTAGGTCTTTGTTTCTTAGCTTTTAAGCTTTGCCTTGCACTAATGGCGATGCACAGGAGACCTATCTCAGAATCTGCTTGCACTCCAAGCTTCAGAAGACATTGTTTTATTAAATAAACTGGAGCTGGAAGAGAACTACTGGTTTTGCTATTGACTTTGTTGAGGACTGAAGTTTCACTATCAAACTTTATCAGTATTTAGAAGATACTTCCTAGACAGGCAGAAGAACAAGTCCAATATTCATATGTGGGGAGCAAACTATTTCTGAGCAGAACGTGCACTTGTAATCCTGTTTTCTCTCCAGCAGACAAGCATCAAAATGAGTGAAGAGGACCTGAGCTCTGTTTTGGGTTCAGATGGTGACACTGTATGTAGAAGATTCCCTCCTTCTACTTTTCTCTCCCTCCTTTGCACGTCCATTTGGAAGGTGACTTTTTCTTCCTCTGTATTTGAAGAATACGTCACAGACTTCCAGCTGCTATTACAATAATAAATAGAAAGAATAAACAGAATGTATATACAAACATATGTTTCAAATATCTAGAGTAGCATTATATTTTGGATACTAATTCAGGATTCAGCTTCATGAGACATTAAGTAAACCTAAATGTCAGCACACCCTTTGCTCTGGTGCATTTGCTTATCTTGGCTCTCTGATGTGTCAGTGCGCTTGCAAAGTCAGCAGAAAACTAACCCAAGAAAGAAATAGAATAGTTTCCTGCAAGCTCAGTAAGTTGAATTGATTCATTGGAAGGCCAAATGAATGCTAGAAATGTTACAAAAGAAGAGGAAGGAAGTGAGGAACTGTAGAAGACAAATTTAAATCAGTTTATGCTGCTCTAGAATTATTTCTGATTTACCAAGAAAAGTGAACAGTTTAGAAAGCTCAATGGAAAATGCATGTCAGCTGTGCTAATGTATAGTTTCAGCTGAAAAAGAGTTATTTTTCTTCCTAGTAGCTGGTGCAGCGCTGTGTTTTGACATTAGTCTGAGAACAATCCTGATAACACACCGATGTTTTGAGTTGTTGCTAAGTAGCACTTACCCTGCTCAAGGACTTTCTCCGTCTCATGCTTTGCCAGGGAGGAGAAGCATGGAAAGCTGGGAGGAAGCAGAGACACCTGACCCAAACTAGCCAAAGGAGTATTCCATACCACAGCACACCATGCCCAGTATATAAACTATGTTTATATACCTGAGTTACCTGGAAGGCCCAGATTGCTGCTTGGGTTGGGCTGGGTATCAGTCAGCATGTGGTGAGCAACTGTATTGTGCATCACTTGTGTTTATTGGGGTTTTCTCCTTTCCTTTTTTTGTTTTATATTTTCTCTTCTTGTTATTTACCTTACTATTATTATTATTAGTAGTAGTATTTTTTATTTCCATTTTTTAATGGCTCAAAGCTGCTGAAAAGTTTTAAATCTGTGGAACACAAACCAAAAAGGTATTTTTGCAATGCT
>JANHGB010023871.1:0-12436 GCA_026283785.1 Coracopsis vasa
ATGCTCCATCCCTGGCAGTGTTCAAGTCCAGGTTGGACAGAGCCTTGGGTGGCATGGTTTAGTGTGAGGTGTCCCTGTCCATGGCAGGGGGGTGGAACTAGATGATCTTAAGGTCCTTTCCAACTCTAACTATTCTATGATTCTATGATTCTGTGAAATTTATCGTGGCTTCACCTCCCTAACAGTACTGTTGAACTGAAAGGTTGCTAGGCTCTTCACAGGGAAAGGAAAAACAAAGAAACACAAAGAGAAAAGCAGACTGAGAAGAAAGAAGGGAAGGCCAACAAGGCAAGAGAAGGAGAAAGTCAGAAGCAGATTTTCCCCTCTCAAGGATGGGCAACTGATAAAACCCAAGAAGGCAAGAAGAACGAGGGGCCGAAGTTGTAGCAGACTCTAATGTCCGTTTTTCAAAACTCTGAACGCTGCTCTGAATCTAGGAAATATTTCTGTGATGTACAGATATGGTCAAAGACAGGAAGCATGCACCTGCCTTTGTTGACAGGAGAAAAGTTTGCAGGTTTTATTTTGCTCTTGTTGAAGCCCTGTTTGTGCCACACTGAGGAGACACCCTAGCAAGATTGCGAGACTGATAATTTTTAGCGCTTTGACTCGCTACTTACGTAAAGAGGCAAAGTCCCACTTTTCATGTCAGCTGGCAAGCCTAGTGCTGACTGGTGGTGCCTGAATTCTAGAGACATAGCAAGGATTTGTTCCTTTAGACACTGAGACATTGGCACTTCTTGAAAGACTCACATTTCATCTGAGATAATTGAGAGAAAATAACCAAAACCAAAAAGTACAAGAACAACAACAATAACAAAAAGACAAAACTATCTAGGCCCTGCACTGAAGGAATCTATCCTGGTGTCTTCAGATTTTTATCCCCTGCACTGCCAACCAGTAAGCAAAGCAGCTCAGGATGGCCCAGGACAGTTTAGCACAGTCTTTTACAGAAGAAGTGTCTCAGTCCTGGAAGCAGCACAGTCCCAGGCAGCTCAGAAGCTGAGCCTTGGGAGCATGTTTTGCCTGCCAACTTGGGTTGCTAGGAAGAGACAGAGAGGAATGCTGCTGCTCAGGTTTTGAACAGGGCCACATCACAGGTCATCGGGCTCCGCCTGCTGAGCCTTGCTGCCTGTGCAAGGGGGCACTGCACATCTCTATCAACTTGCTGTGCTCTGAGGGCATCTCACATGTTGAGAAGGGGCCAAAGCAACACTGTAGTCCCTGCCAGTAAGGGTTCACTCTTCTGTGCTTGGCACGACTCCTTTTCCTTTGTATTTCACAAAGAAAAGAGAACAAAATCATACAGTCATACCTGTTCCTGCCTCTATGATTTTGTCAGTACTTGCTGACTGTTGTTGCAGGCGCCCTGCTGCTCTCCCTGGTGGATTTACTCATGCACCCCGGAGCTGGAGCAAGGAAGGATAGCCCTGCACCACCCTCACGCCAATCCAAGACACCTGGACATTTACATATATCAGTCAAAACAGTCTATTTATACATCTCAAAACTCACCTACAGATGTCCCAAGGGACTGAGCTGTATATTGTTCTAGTTTACCGCTTTATTCTTACAGAACACTGAAATAAAAGATATTCTCTCACTGAGGAATAGTATTACTGCTTATAGAAGGATACAGTTTAGTCAGTTTTTCGGGTTTTTTTTTTTATTTTTCCTTTCAAAAATGGATGATAATTGCTCAGTAGTTACGTATTGCAAATGTGACATCTCTTCACTGTGAATCATATATGAGAAATGTAATATACACTTGTTGTAAGAATTTGGGGCAGAGAGGAGATCCAGATGATGATAAAATGGCTCATATAGTTTCCCCTACTTAAAATGAAGTTTCTTTGTATAATGGAAACAACAACATTATATTTTAACAGCAAGACAGATGCAGCTGTTCTGTCAGCATGACAGCTCTGTAGAGCAAACACAGACTGAGGGCACCCTCACCTGGACTAGATGTGTGAATCTGAAGTTGATTAGCATGTAGGGTAACAATATAGATGTACAGGGTTTAGATGCCAAGGTTTTGTTAGCAACAGGGCTGCAGGGGTGGCTTCTGTGAGAAGATTGCAGAAGCCTTGCTCATGTCTGACAGAAAGAGTTCCAGCTGGCTCCAAGAGGGACCCACGCCCAGCCAAAGCTGAGCCCACCAGTGATATGTGATAACATATTTAAGAAAATGGTAACAAGTGCTGCTCATCAGCAGTTTGAAATTTGGATGCCAGTATACTGCCTAGTCTTTTCTCTCTTCTCCCTACTATGCTTCTGACATGAGGGGATACTACAAGTGAAGTATTTGCTAGAAATTTCCCTAAAATGGATAATTTCCAAGAGACAGGACTTTCTCCCAAGAAAAGCAGTATAGGCATAGTCTCAGAAGTTCTATCATTCTGTTAAATTTCACAGCCACCAACGACTGAATAAATTGTTAGGGTAAAAAGACAAAGCCAGACAGCAACACACACAAACAGTATAACAAAGTCAGTCTAATTTTCAGAGGAAAAAGGCATAAAAACAATGTTCACACAAGACATTAAAGAAAACTTTCAGCAGCAATTCTTGTTAAATGCAAATCATGGCTGTGACGTTAAGCATTATAAGAAGAATTTTGTCCAATTGAATTTGGGAGAATTTTTTTTTTGGCGGTTATAATTTTTTTTATCTGTTTTTTTAATGGGATTATTTAGGTTGGAAACGACTTCTAAGATCATGGAGTCCAACTGTAAACCTAACACTGCCAAGTCTGCCACTAAACCATGTCCCTAAGTGCAGCATCTATGCATCTTTTAAATGCCTCCAGGGATGGTGACTGAACCATGTCTCTGTGCAACCTATTCCAATGCTTGACAACTCTTTTGGTGAAGAAATTTTTCCTAACGTTCAGTCTAAACCTCTCCTGGCACAACTGAAGGTCATTTCCTCTTCTTAGCATTTGTTACTTGGGAAAAGACAGCACCCACGTTGCTACAGCCCTCTCTTCAAGTGATTGTAAAGAGCAGTAAGTCTCCCTTGAGCTTACTCTTCTCCAGCCTAGACAAGCCCAGTTCCCTCAGTTGCTCCTCATAAGATTTGTTCTGTCACTGTCTTCAGTGAAGACAAGACTGTACAGCTAAATACAATTCAACATTGTGATTCTACATGATTTTTTTAAGAATCATTCACAATTCATACATTCATTACATCATTAAAGTTTTTTTCTGGATGATGGTCAAAGTTATCCTTCAAATGGTAGTTTGTTCTAGATAATTTGTCATCTTCTTGTGTAAAAAGTGATAGAACGTGTGGGCATTTCTTTTTCTATTGAGCAAGTATGTGAAGACAGAGGGAAATTCATTTCAACAGTACTTTAATGTCAATAGAAAAACACAAGTAAATATTATGAAAACTTAGTAGGGTATTATATGACACTCAGACATCCTTAATATTCCCAATTCTCTATTTGCAGGTCTGCCTTTACATGTTAAGCAAAGTTTTTGAAGTCTTTATTACATTTATATTTAGCAGTATAAATTACATAACTATTATATGGTTATTAGTAAAGGAATACTTTATCCTTTCATCTGTCTACTTTTTTTCCTAGTACAATGGTTGGGAGCACAATAGGCTAGCATGAAATTATTTGTTACTAATGGCTACTCACCCACCTGGGAACTTGCAAATAGCCATTTTATAATCACAAATATGTTTTATGTCTTAAATGTGCACCTGCCAGTGGCCGAGCCAAATTGCAGTACATGGGTCACATTCATTCTCCATGTTCATTATGAATTAAAAGTAAATCCAGTGTGCATTTAAGCCTAGACAGCAGATGGCATTCCATAGAACAAGCATACTGCACCATATGTCTACAAAATGCTATCAAAAACATTTTTGGCAGTTCTCAACATTATAAAATAAAATTAGTCGAAATAATATATATAGTTTGGATTTCATTTAAGTAACAATATTTTAATTAATCTATTGAAATTTAGTCCTAATCCCATTTGGTGTGACACGAGTTAAATTATCAAAAGCTGTTTAAAAATGTAGCTCTCCTTTTAAAATTTTAAAAGTCATATTCGCATTTCCTAGTTTCTATTGAAAATCTAAATTCTGCTTACATTTAGTGTTTTCTTGTCCATACCTTATGCACTTCACTATGGTATTTCAGAGCATTATGGCAAGCATAAGGATTACAACAGGCTTTTTAAAGTGACAATTTAAATTCTTAAAAAACAGATGGGGCTGAAACACTTTACTTGGCTTATGTTAAATCCTATCCATCATAAAGTCTAAATAATTTTCTTTTGCTATAAAAAGAATGTATAACAACCCCGTTAGCAAAAATGTGCGAATCATTTTAAAGATTCTAAGTCCATAGTTAAGTTCAGAGTTAAGCTTTGCAGAACTGGTGAAGAAGATTGGTGATCAAAGGATCAAATGGAACCAGCTAAACTCAAGTTATGAAAAATGCATTCGGAAGACAGTGAGAGTGAAATATAAAAGGAAAGAGTCTTTAATCTTGACTGTGTAGGTGGTATGGCAGGCATCCTTCAGAGAAAACAAAATGTTGCTCTATTGTCCTAGACATCTATTACTTCCTACAGTATTAATAATTCATACATGGAATGGCATTTGGTCACACAGACATTAGATGGCAAAAAAAAAAAAGAAAAAAAGTTTTGTCAGACTTTAAGTCTGGGGCATTGTTATGGCCATTTTAGTTAATTAACACCACATAAAACCAAAGAACATCTTACAAAGCTACAAACAAAAAAATCATAAGACTTCAATGCACATAAACCAATGTCTTTTGTGTTAAAAAATAACAGTATGAGTAGAGCATGTACTCTATTTACTTAATGTTTTAAATTAGACAAATTGTAGAGATTTTATTCTGCTAGAAGACTGTTCTATATCAACAGGAGTACTTTGTGTTAAATGTTTGTACAAAAGAAAAGATCAAAAAGGTCTGGTCTAAAGAAATATGAACATCTGCATGAATAAGTGTGGATAGATCAACAGGTAGATCAAGATACAAATATCTTTTTATGCCTTCGATTGACAATTTATATAGAAAAGTGTGGCTTGGAAAGCTCCCTGCAATATAAAGCCAAATGTAAGTCATCTTTGAATCACTGCTGAATTAGAAATGAGCAAAATCAGTGGGTGAAGAAGTGAAATGGAAAAAAGTAAAAATCCACACAATTTTGACTTAGAAAAATGTAAAGTTTTAAGTCCTATGATTCAATTAGGCTTTGTTTACTAGTTCATCAGTTTTAAGTATCTCCTTTAAGGTGAATGCAGATTTAAAAACATTGTGTATTATATTTTCTCAATGGTACAGAGAATCTCATTAGTGTTAGTAATGCACACTTATTAATAGATTGATTTTCCTTTTCAAGCAATTCAAGCATATAAAGGAATGCATTCCACCTGGCATATTTCTTTGAGCTGCTGCAGAGACAGACTGATTTGCTTCTTCAGTTCTTACAAGATGTGACAGGTTGTGAATGCTTAAACTGACAGCAGACTTTGGGTAATAGCTAACTTTCCTCTTACATTCTTATTTTCTGCCTAGGAAATCACTGACTGCTGAAGTAAAAGAGTAAACAAAAGATGGCATTTGCACAAACTGTCCTGTAAGGCATATACCAAGTTTTTCTCATCAGAAATAATAAGCACCTTTGATAGACACAAATGGTCAACATGGCCCTCAATCTTGTAATTTCCACACTTCCATTGGAGTGAAAGTTTTCAAAGCTGCACAAAGTCTTTCAGTTGTCTCATGTCAGTGCCAACCTGCTTACCTGTATAAAAAAGGGAAACTGCCTTTTTCTGAAATATTTCAGAACTGATTCTTAGTAAGTAGTTCATTTGGTACACACAGGCTGTTGATAACATTCTTGCAGATGCCTCTATTTTTGCAAAAGAAATAGCCTGTTATTGCTGAATTCTCACCATTACTCTAGGTATATTCATCGTAAAAATAGGCACAGCGATACATAATGTAGTGAAAATAGCAGCATCTTTCAATTAGATGTCAATGAGAATGAGTACACACAGATTCCCCTCTTTTGCTTCTTACGTTAATACAACCAGCAATGCTGTTTTGTCTTTAGGTAACATGCAATTTGAAGCTGACACTGTATTCGCTCTTGTGTCTTTGCTCTCAGTCATCCTCCAGCTCTTTTAACAACACTCAGAAAAACCTTGAACTCTGAAACAAACTATAGGACACAGGGTTACAATCCAAATATATGTTTTATGACCTAATCTGATTGCTTGCATAATAATTTTATTATCTAATGAAATCAAATGAATTAATTTATTCTTGAAGCCTAAGTAACTGAAGTAACTGAAATTGAATTAAAACATATTTAAATATAAATCAAAATCTATCATGTCTCTAAGAAACTTGTTGTAGCATAATGGCATAATATTCTAGTGTTACTTGTGGTCACTTATGTCAGAAAATGGGTAACTTTAGTTTAATTTGGTCTAATTTCAGCATCCTGGCAGGAAATTTATTATACAATTAACTTCCAAAAAGAACATCTCTCAGTTCTGTTTGTATTATTCTCTGAAAGAATTTGGGTTTTAATTATTTTAATCAATAAAATTTTTGTCTTGACTATACACATTTAAGGCTATTGCAAGAGTAATCCTCGGTTATCTGAGTCATCCTCTCAGGACTGGTGCATACAACAAGTAAAACTATATCATTCTGAATCAGCAGCCAGAAAAGTTTCCCTATACCAACTCAAACAGCCCTAATTATACATTTTTAGATGATTGAATTGTATTCCATGAGGTCAGGAGACCTGTTCAAATCACTCTCAAGAAGTCTGAACTCACAGCTTTGTTCTGCTAAATAGCTCTCTAGACTCTTTGCTGACTGTGTTGACAATATGTAGGATTCAGTTGCCTAAACATCAGCATCTAACACCATTTGGGACCCTGTGGAGTACTTGTTTTGCCTTCCACACAGAGGAACCGTGTCTATTGGACATACAGAGGAACTGTGTGTACTGGACATACAGTGTCATATATGCTAGCCCTGTACAGACAACTTCGTAAAACTCGGAGCACCTCAAGTAGCACTGCATATCTATGTTTAGGCAACCAAATCCCCCAGATTTCCATTGTTTTACAGTTTAGGGTCTCAGATTAGCTGCTGACACCTATGTTATACATCAATGTTTGAAAGTAAAGTCCAATCCCACTCATCAGTGTTTCCCTTTAAAACTATTTTCTACATATAGATTGGCTCAAAACTGTTTAAATTTTCATTAAATTATTCAAGCAATTTTGGGACCTGCATCTATTTCTCTAATCTTGGAATTCTATTCACTATACCAAAGATATTGTCACATAAGGAATATAGTATAGTTACTTTGCAAAGAGTACCCTCAGAAATATGTGAAGAAAAAAAACCAAAACAAACCCCATAAAAAGTGTCAGACAGTATTTAAAAAAAATGGTTCATTTGTTTCACCTCTTAAAGGCAACAGCAACAAAATAGTGAAAGGAATATGTAGAAAATGAAGACTTTTCTGTTTCAGATTTGTTTTCAAATTTTTCTGCCAGCCAAAGAAATGTTTGAAAGAATGATACTAACATTGTCTCATCTGACAATGTCAAGATAATATTTACTGTGCAATCATTACTAATTTTCTGGTTTATTATCTTGCCCTTTGTCTCCTCTTCAACTAAGTCTGTTGCATCTATGCATTTAGGTGAATATTTTACTTTTTCATGCCTAAAGCAGTCATTTTCAAAACACTTCTACTATACCTGTCATAATCTTCACTTCCAGACTTCTGCAAAACCTGTCACATTTCAAATCTTAACAGTAATAAATGCAAAACTATCCTCGTACTTCCAAACTCTTGGGTTTCTAAAAGCTGCCTTGATTCATAACATAATTTAAAGTAGTCCTAGTGGTACTGTTAATCAAGTTGGATTACAACAATATCTAGAAAGCACTATATTGGTCGATTAAAATAAAATATCCCTGCAGCCATGGATATTAGAGAAAGGAAAGAAAAAGGTGATAATAATAAACTTTCTACCAGCTGTTGCAGGGTAAATCCCCAACAATCTGCTTGGGGTAGAGTTACTACCTGTGCATTGCCATACCCCAAGAAAGTAGGAATAGACCCAGGGGCTGTTTTGCAAATAGATTATTAGTCTATATCTGGAAAATGCATTTTATCAATGCATTCTAAGAATATAAATCCATGACAACTCTCCCCAGCACAGTCATCTCCCACTACATTTGCAGTAGTACAGGGAATCTTTGATCTTCTTTCAGCAGCCCTATCTCTTTGATCTTCTCTCCTGAGTTACTTGTCTGCTTCAGTACCCAGACTTTTACAGAATTTTGTTCTTCTGACTGTTCTGGGCAACTGATTCTCTCTTGGCTGGTAAGATTGTCATTGCTTCAACATCCAGCTATTCTTGATGCTCAGTCTCATTTCTAATAATATTTTGGTTATATGTGCTATCGCTAGCATTTACGCTGCTCTGGGTCTTTTAACCCTAATCTTTGTTGTGTTAAGTTCTCTAGGACTTTTCTGAAATGCTCCTGCCACCTTTTAATTTCCCTTGTGTGTTTTGGGCCTGCTATACGATTTCCATCATTCTGCCACTGGAATTACAATTTAACATACCTGAACTGCTTGATATGGGCAGGTTGTGCAGGAAGTATAAGTAAAGAGTGCTTCCTCCAGGAGATGATTTGAAATTTTTCCCCCCTTTTTATTTTTTTTTCTTCCTGAGACCTTGGGAAGTAATGAGAAATTTATATGCATTAGAAAGCAAGTTAAGAGGAATATGTAATAAAAACTGTGGCATAGAGATTGCTATAGAGTGTTTATATGAAGTAACATTACAAAATACCTTAACTAATAACATTAAACTCAATTTTCCCTCAGATAGGACAAGGCTAACGTTATTAAGAAAACGCTGGTCCATTTTTAAACATCATCGACCTTTGCAAGAATCATGTTTTGCACTGGGTTTAGTTCTGTGTTTTCTTACACAGTGCTTTTCTATAATGTATGCAAGTTTAGAAAGGATAAGATTAATGTAGACATACCTTACTCATTGTTAATCATCTAGACATTTTCTGTTTCTGGGCAATCTCCAATCTGGTTTCTGACTGAAAGATGTCCTCAATTTAAATTCCTTAACATACAAGATTTACAGAGTCTTTCTTGTTAAATATAGATATATATATATATAAAATACATGTGGATTAAATTGATTTCCAAGCAGTAAAAGACCTAGCAGACATGACAATTTCATACAAACAATTATTGCTGGCTACACTGATGATAGTACAGTGTTAAAATAAGATATTTACAGTTCTGCTTTACATTTTTGAATTAAAAGCTCACAGTACAGTACCATAAATACATCTGGTTTCAATTAGCCTGGGGGATGAAAGATGATTGCAGGTTTTTAAAGTTCATTATGTAGGTGACTTAATCTTTTTAATTAATTCAGTCATGACATACTGCAATCTAGTATTGGTAATGTGATCCAACTGAGGTTTATTATTAGTCTGTCCTGTACATTAACATTATATTTTTGTAATTGTAAGCACTGTTTAGATTTATGTTTAAAGTTGAATTGCAATAAAAAAGGCCTTCCCTAAACTATACAGTGAATTCTGAAGTTTCCAAGATTTATTCCAGTATCTGAAGTGAGAAATCCCGTTTGACTCTCAGAAGATGGGTACATCATGAAAATATAGTGCAAAGTCTGAGGTGATCAGTAACGTGGTTGTTTATTTGATTTTTGATTTGCTTTACAGTCCTAAAACACCTAACCCACTGTAGCTGTAGTGGATTGACCTTGGCTGATCACCAGGTGCTTAGCAGACCTACTTCTCCCCCTTCTCAGCAGGAGAGGGGAAGAAAATATGACAAAAAGCTCATGGGCTGAGATAGTAACAGGGACATCACTTACCAGTTACTGTCACAGGCAAAACAGACTTGACTTAGGAAAATTAATTTAATTTATTGCTAATTAATTGTAACAGAGTAGGATAGTAAGAAATAAAACAAAGCTAAAAACACCTTCCCTCCATCCCTCCCTTCCTACCATGCTCAACTTCATGCCTAGCTCTTCTATCTACATACCACAAGCAAGAGCATGGGGTTTGGTCCTTCATGAAATGATCCTAACTGGGTCCTTCTCATGGGCTAAAGCCCTTCAGGAATGGACTTCTCAAATGTAAGTCCACACACAGATCACAATTCCTGTCAAAAAACCTGCTTCTGCATGGATTTCACTCCAAGGACTTCAGCTCCTGCCAAGAACCTGCTCATGCATTGGCTTTCCACAGGCTGCAGTTTCCTTCAGTGCATATTCACCTCCTTCAGCTGCAGTGTAGGTATCTTCTCCACCATTAACCTCCATGGGCCGTAGGGGACAACCTCTATCACCAGGGTCTTTTTCATGGGCTGCAGGAGAATCTCTGCTCCAGTGCCTGAAGCACCTCCTTTTCCTTCACTGACATTGGTATCTTCAAGGCTATTTCGCTCACACTGTACTCACTCATCTCTTCCACACATGCTGCACAGTATTTTTTACCCTTTCTTAAACCTGTTATTACAGAGGTACTACAAACATCTCTGGCTTAATTTTAGCCACTAGTGGATTTGTCTTGAGTAGGTTGGAGCTGGCTTTGTCCTAGACGGGAACAGCTTCTGGTGTCTTCTCACAGAAGCTACCATGAATGTGTACTAACAATTTGTCTGTTTGGTAACACAAAAATATACTGGGACACAGTGGAAAAAAGTTGTAAAAAACAAAGCAAACTGGACTAATATGAGTAGTCAGAAGTTTTTACAGATACAAGTACTCTCTCCTTTCTGATTATTTATTCATGTTTATTAACATGACATAAGGCAGAATGGCTAACTAGTGTGTATTTTCCATGCTTCAGACATCTTTCCCTACAGACCTCTATGGAAATGATCTCAGGCAAACATACCAAAGTTACAAAAGACACACATCACAAAACATTAATATCATGACATCTTCAGCAACTTTCCCTCAGGGGAATTTAAGTCCTTCAATTACTTGTTTAGGCTTATATAGTCAGGCTTAGATTGCTTTCATCTTGTTTCCTTGGTCTTTTAACCCTTGGTACTTCTAAAAACTGAATCATCATTGGAAGGTCTCAACTTTTCCTTTGAAATTTCCATTTCAATATCTCCATTGAAAATGTATGTCAATTGTTTTACATTACTTATTGTCTATAAAATTCGTGTCTTAACCACTTTGCTTATGTGCTTAACATCAGATAGGCTGAGTTTGGTCTTGGCCTCCAAAACTGAAACCCAACCTATTTAATTTTCTGCATTTTGTATCACTTCAAAAATAATATGCTGCAGCTCCCCATAAGAATATTGATTTTAATCATAGTCACATTAATGGGCCTCACATTTTTATCACACACCGCATGCAAAGCCAAAATCAGGATTCCTTCTTTCAACCCACCAGTGCCCTCAAAGTGATACATGCAAAGCTTACCATCGTGATTTCTAATTATTTTAAAAACTGTTGGCATGAATTTAGCTCAGAAATTTCACTGTGAAGTCAAGCATCTAAAAGGTGGATACTCCAGGTGTGAGTATCACATATCTAAGAGCCATATCCAGGTTAGCAATAACAAAGTCTAAGATGGTTCTAGTGGATATAACAGTCCTGAGAGAATTTATCAAACTACTCAGTTTTCAGGGCTGTGATGCACAGCAGCACGTGTACTACTACACCAAGTATGTATTACATATTACATACGCTAACTATATATTCATACTATGCTATAATCTCTCCCTAAAAACTGTGCAACTACATATACCTTATATACAGTATGTACAAATTATTTCTTCATATACACATACAAAATTATCCAAATTTTTGTCTTTTTCTGTTCTATTAATTATAAATGTTTTGGCCTGGCACACACCTGCTTCATTTTGATTGTTGAGATTCTGCCTTGGTTATTCTCATCACTTCATTGCTGACTTTATCTTATGGGGAAACCAGGAAATGCAAACTGTCTGAAAGTGCAAATGAAGAGGCTGAAGAGAAGAGTGCAAATTGTTGGAGACATTTTTTTTATCTTAGAATGAATCATAAAAAAAAAATAAATCATAAAAATCAGCAGAAGCCTGGAGAATATTAAGAAGGACTACAAAGTCCTGGCAGAGGTTGTTAGGGGCTCTAGAGCTCAGACAGTCTTCCCATAAATTCTCCAGGATAGAGCAGAGGACCTTAAAAAGGCTAGGAGGATTAGCCAGGTTAATAAGTGGTTAGAACAGTGGTATCATAGGGGTTTGGATATCTAGCAAGTGAATCCCTTTAAAATCAGGGTGTGCCAGCATTACCATGACACAGGCAATGATGTAACATAACCCACTGTCTA
>JANHGB010023874.1:0-19681 GCA_026283785.1 Coracopsis vasa
AAACAATGAAAACTGTTGCTAGAAACTGATTTTAGAAGTTTCAAGAGCGATGCAAAGTCATCCTTGATTCTCCTGATCAAAGGAAAATCCCCTCTGTGCCTGTGCCTTCAATGTGCAGAGCTTGTACCAAACACCCGCTGAAGCAGATCAGTGCAGGAGCTGCCTGAGGTGGAATGTTTGCCTAGGGCAAGGCAGGCTTGCTTTGCTTTTTGTTGGGATTTTCCTTTCTTCCTTTCTCTTCAAGCCTCCTAGATGGAGGGCTGGGGTTCAGCTTGCTTGGCCTGCGTGCCCTCTTTGGAAGGCAGAGCCCATGTGAGATGTGTGGTCCTTGCCTGCTGTACTTAGAGCTCTCTTGAAGGTGCTTTTTGTGTCTACACCTTTAATCCTTTGACCAGCAACAAGTTCATTATTACAAGGGATGTGAAATCTGAGGCCTGGCATGGACCAGGAAGATTTAGGGACCTTGCTTGGAGATGAGCGTGAGCACATGGAGTTGGTGGCACACAGTCAGCCCTATTCCTGGTACCCTGGTGGCATCTCCACAAAGCTGGAGTGAAGGGGAGATGGGATGCTGGGCACAAACCTGCCTGCATGTGTGCCTCAAACAGGAGCACGAGGACAAAGCTTGGTCTTTAGTGAACCCGAGAGGCACCGCTGTGGAAGAAGGTGGTTGAAGGGGTGGGCTTTGGTGTACAAGAGGAAGAGATGAATGGGGTGTAGTGAAGAGAGTCAAGCAATGAGATTGAGAGGAGAAGTAGGAGCTGAGGACCCCTCTGTGTGCTGGGCTGCACCCCCAGAGCATCCTGTGCATCAGACTGTGGGCTTTGACAAGCACCTGGGAGCAAATCTTGCGGTGCCAACTGAGGGCATCACCCTCCTGTGACACTGCATCTGCCTCCTCCCCTGCACTCGCCTCCTTTGGTGGCTTAAGGTAACGCACAGTGGGGCCATCGTGTCCTGTTCTGACACACCTCGGTGTTGCCAGGGTGAGGGTGGGAGGCCATGGGGTGCTCAGCACAGCCCAGCACCATCTCTCCCTGCTCAGGGCACTGCTGGTTGCCCCCTGGCAGCCCCTCAGAGCTGAGGCTGAAGCACATCCTGCACAGTTATTTTTTGCAGACTGAGGATTCTCTGGGAATTGTCAGCCCAGATGGAATTAATATTTATTTTTAAAGGTTTTTTTCATTGTTTTTTGAAACCCAGGAATCTCTTTGTGCCCAGGAAGCTGCTGCCTTCTGAGCAAAGCAACACCACAAACAAAACTGGGGCTAGTCCTCACAGTTGGTACATTCTGCCAAGTGCTAAAATAGCTTTTTAGTTGCGCTTTCCTTTTGCTTTCATTAAGTTGATGTTTTCAGAGCCTGGTTTGCTCTGCCCAGGGCAGGAGGGAGGGTTTGGGTTGGACACTCAGTTCTCAATCCCTGCACTTCCCTGTTTGCTTCTGCCTTGTGTGAACCCCAGGGATGGGGCCGTGGAGATGTCACAAGTCCAGTGTTTGTAGTCACGAACATGGTGCTTTAACATTCATTCTCCTGGGCTTTAATGTACTCTGCTGGGTCCTGTGTACGTGTGGTTTGCCTGCTGCTGTTGTCATGTTCAGCACACACTGCAGGCAGAGGAGGGGCAGAAGCAGCCACTTTCCAGCTGACCTTGGCAGCGTCAGTCAGCCAGGGAAAGTTGTAGAATTGGATTAGGGGATTTGCAGTGAAAAAGGAGTTTAAGGCACAGGAGAAACTCCACTGGGTGCCTGTGGGAGCTGGGCTGGTGTAACAGCGACGGGAGAGGCAGGACGGAGGGCAGATGGAAGGTGGAAGACATGACAAGCTTTACTTTGTTAGTTTTCTGTGGGGTTTGGGGTGGGTTTGATACAGCGCTTGTGCAGTATTGCTCAGTGCCCGGCATGCGGGGTTTGTGATAGGCACACACTGACATGGCATTGGGTTTTTAACTCTATCTTCCAGGTAGAATCCATTCCGTTACTCACAGATAGTCCCACACTGAAACACTCACCCACAGGAGTATGAACACTGCAGGATGTCCCCTGCCCCGTGTCCTGCTCTGCTGCAGGCAGTGATCCCAGGGCTGGACATGCTCTGCAATGAGCTCCTTACCAGGCCCTAGGTGCCTCCTTCAGAGCCATTACAGATCAGCTGCTTAAGCAGGGCCGTGCCCAGGGTGTCTCTAAAGCTGATTTCACTTGGAGAGAGCCTCTATTTGCTACTGTATTAAAGAAACCTATTTTATTGTGCTCTTAACATTCCTGAACCTGGGAGAGCGGTGGAATAATACTTGGAAGACATTGAAAATGATCAGTTCAGAGCTCTAAATTGAGGATATTTCTATGCTGGTTTAACCTCATGTCAAAACCCGTGGTGGTAACAGACTGATGTGGTTCACAGAATGCAGTCTGATCAGAATGGATCAGCGGGTACAAAAGCAAAGAGCTTGATGAAGTCATTATTCCACTCTTGTGGAATGGGATTGCTGCTCATTGCAAGCAGGAATCTCTTACATAAACACGTTTTTCTGCTCTGTGGCTCTGTAGCTCATGAAAAACATACTTTGATAGTGCCATACTCTATTAATATGTATTTCTTGGACTTGGTAAAGACTGGCCATTGCTTGGAGCAAGCAAAATGCGTTCCACTAACCGGAATGTGAAAATCAATCCCTGTTTTCCATTGAGCGTAGCAGAGCATACCACTGGTCTGAATGAAGAGAGCTTGGCAGGAGAACAGAGCTTCAGAGAGCTGTCAAGATGTAAAAGCATAATGAAGGAGCTACAGGGCTTTTCCCCAACAACATAACTGCTCCGAGTCTGTAAGACCCTTACAGTCTAACAAAGAGCTTGGAATGGAAATCCTGATGGAAGGAGGATGCCACAAAGGTGAACAAGGCTGTAGGAGCGCTGCTGTCTCTGCTTTGGTTTTTTCTCTTGCTCTGGCTTGAGCTGTGTAACAGAACCCAGCTTGACAGAGGATTTGAGGCTGCAGACTGTAAGAGAGTCCTAGATAAGCTTCTCTGTATCCCAGCAGAGTGCATCTGATCTGGAGACCCCCCTGCTCAAAGGCTTTGCAGGTTTATACACACTGTTTGAATGGACCTGCATCTGCAGTAGGATTTGTGCACACTGTGCAGCCGTGTGTTCCCAGCACTTGCAGCTCACAACTGCCTCTTGGTGTGAGGGAAGCAATGGTATGTGCTCAGGATGCTCTAAGTATGCTGGTGAAACTGTGCTTGTCCCCAGCTTGTGCTGCTGCTGGTGACCTGTGCAGCTGTGCATAGGTGGATGACCATAGCCCTGTCAGTGTGGCCATGTGTCACAGCACTTGGTGCTTTCCAGTCCTCTGGTGGAGGAGAGGGCATCAGCACAGCCAGAGCCAGCAGCACACAGGGGACAGGCTCTCCAGCCCTGTCTGTGTCTGTGGAGAGGTTGGCTGGTCTGGCAGAGGCGGTGTTGCAGGACAGTGTTGGCTCAGCAGGGCAGTGTTGGCTCAGCAGGGCAGTATTGGCTCAGCAGGGCAGTATTGGCTCAGCAGTCCCTCAGCTCGCTGTGGGCAGCTTCTTTCTGCCCTTGAACACAGCAGAAATGATGCTGACGTTTGTCTTCCTCCTGTCCTTCCTCCCAGCTCCCTGCAGAGCACAAACAGCCCAGCAGAGCAGTCACCTGGTGAGGCAGGGAGGCTGGAGAGCAGCTCTGGTGTCCTAGAGCCAGGGATTTTGGTCTCTGCTTCCCATTCCTTTTGCATCCAGCTCACTGGACATTGGGTTAGACTCTGCCTGGACTGAAGTGCCTGTATTGGCCTGCGTGGGTTTTAGGTTGCAGAGGAATATAACTTGTTTTTAAAGCCCATACACCTGCAGTTATTGTCACCTGCTGATTGACCTCCCACGGCTCTGCCCCACTGCTGCAGGGAGACAACTGGGCACACTGGGACTGTGCAGATGGTTTGCTCTAGGGGCTTCCACTTCACGTGCCACTGAGCTTTGCTTTGAGCTCTTGGTTCAAAAGGACCCTGGATTCTTGGTGTAGCTGCCAAAAGTCACCTGCTTTCATTTGAAATCATGCATAACCTGGAGACATTCCAGGCCAGGCTGGATGTGGTTCTGGGCAGCCTGCTCTAGTTGAAGATGTCCCTGCTCACCGCAGAGGGTTGGACTGGATGAGCTTTGAAGGTGCCTTCCAACCCAAGCCATTCTATAACATCAAGGGTCCCTCATTTCAAGTCAAAATCAAGTCTAGGCTTGCTCAAGAAGGGTTTGACCCAACATTCATTGAAGCCAGGAAATCCAGTCGCTGGTTCAGTGACAAGTCTTTGGAGCACTGGTAGCCCTGGGAGCTTGCAATGGATACTCTGGTTTTTCCACTGAAGCTGTGTATAAAGGCAGGTCAGACTTGTCCTCTGTACCCTGACAGGAGACATGTCCCTGATGCCCTGCACAGCGCTGGGGCAGAGCTGACATGCTGCTGCTGCAGCTCAGAGCATCACTCAGAACAGCTCTCAGGTGACTGCAGGGAGCTGAGCTTGGCCACAGTAACACCCGGGCTGGTTCCAGCAGCTCCCGTCTGCCTGCACAGCCTCAGGGGGGTGGCTCCTTGGACCCAGAGGTGGGAAGTTCAAAGAGCCTCTGTGTGAGTGGGGATGGGCAGCAGAGAGCACCAGGCACTGAATAAGCAGAGCCAGCGCATCTCTGAATGTGCCTCCCCGTGAGCTCCTCTGGGGGGGTGGAAATCTGCTGCTTCATGCAGGGAGAAGTTGTGTTGGCAAGCTGTGTTCTGGTGCCTGGCTTTGTGCACAACATGGAAATCCTTTCCTGCCTGGTCTCTTCTAATTCTTTTTGCTGTCAGTCATTGCTCATGTCATCAGTGGCTGTGGAGAAGACAGCACAGTTGGGGCACAAGCCTACTGCAGCGTGTCAAAAGCAGCATTGGCTTAAAGCTTTGCACATGAGAGCTGCTGGTGATTGACAGGACACACAGTGCAGTCATTGAAACCAGAAACACGTCTGCTCTGGAACCTCTGCCGGGTGTCCTGGATTAAAGAGCCCATAAGGAGCTGCAGTGCTGGTGCACTTTGTGTGTGCTGGGAGCCTAGTTCAGCAGGCAGCAAGAAGAGAACTTGTGCAGCATGCTGAGGGCAGGCTCCCCCAGCCTGGCACAGCACCCAGCCTGGCACAGCACCCAGCCTGCTCTGAGCCGCATCGCTCCAGGTTGGGATGCAGATGACACAGTGCAACCCAGCAGACTCCAAGCAGGCAAGTGTAATGCAGGTCTTTCCACTGGATTTAAGTGTGTGCTGTGAGTGTTGCACTTGAAGCAGCTGGCTTTGTGGCACTGCTGTCACCTTAGCTGATGTCAGATGCCAGCCACTTACAGTATGCGCCATCACAGCATGACTGGAGTTGGCACCACAGAGTCAATCACATGCCAGCAGCCTACTGTAAGGGTGGGGAGTGTGTGGGAAGATGGGGGGGGAGAGACTCTTATAGAATGTTTTAATGATTTATTTTTAATAGCCGTGTTTCGAGCCTTGGGAAGCGCTGTCCATATGCTTTTCCCTCCTGGCTGTAGTTGGCAAAGCAGCTGACGAATATGGTCCTTCAGACTCCTTCCATTTTGCTAGCAGCTAGGAATACAGCTACATTTAGCGTGTTACCAGGGCCAGCAGCAGAGGCTGTTGCTGGGTGGTGATTCCCTGCCTGCAAGTTCACGTGCCACCCGGGACAGGGTGAGAATGTGCTCTTCCTGGAGGCAATATTCGGGCTAAACCAACAGCACCAAAGTCCTCTACTTACAGCAGGATGCTGCACTGGTCCCAGCAGGCTCAGCACACCGTGTGCTGGCACAGGTCAGGCTCCGAGCACTGTACCCCTTCCTGACACATGCAAAGACTCACTTAGGTGCTGGGATGATGCTTTTGGGTACCATACTCTTTGCTTGATCTCTGCAGGGACTGAAACTGTCCTGTGTGCTGTGCTGGAGCCACAGCAAGTCACTGCAGCCAAACTGTGCCTTTTAGCATGAAGATGCTCAATCTGAGGTTTAGGGGCCTGATTCCTGCTGTATGTTCCCATATTGCATCCTAGGCCACCCATGTATAAAGCAGAGTTGTCCTCATTTGTCCCCAGCCCAGTATTCACACAGCAGATTTGCTACTTGTTCCCTGTTGTTTCCCTGCTGTGTTGCAGCTGGTACTGAGAAGTGAATAATGGCAGTTCTTTGTCCTTCTGGCGGCTTGCACAGAGCTGAAAGTGGTCTTGAGGAGCGTACGTGTTGCTGAGGAGTACTGAGAACTGTGGGTGGAAGCGTAGAAGGGATCACCCCACCAGTGCTGGAGTTCAGAGGATACCAGAGGTGCCCATCACTTTAGAGCGAGACCTCTTGGAAGTTGTTTTGTAGCTGGATGTCTGAACTGGGAACACTCTGTGTTCGCATCATCAGTTCCTGAAATTCCTTGTCTGAGGGATAAAGAACCTTCTGTGGTGTTGGTGAGCAGCCCAGCTCAGCTGTGGCTCCTAACCTGTCCCGGTGGAACAGTGGTTGGTGATGCTCAGGATCAAAATGATGGTGAGGAGGAGCTGGGCTGAAGGTGTGGGTTTGTATCTGAGTGATTCAGCTTTCCTGGAGCCCTGGCAGGCTGACGACAGCCGTGCTGCACTTCCCATGCTCTGCAGCAGCATCCAGGCACAGCTCCTCACTGAAACCAGTAGCACTCCAGCACCAGCAGCAGTGGTTTCTGCTCACAGCTCTGCAGCACCAAGGTCGTGCTTTATGGGCACTTCTTGTTGGTAATAAAAACATCGTGTTTGCAGAACCCCCTGTTGGAATTAAACAAACTCTGCCTTGATTACAAAGTAGAACAAAGCTTCACAGCAAGCTGGGGTGGCTGGTGGCGGTGACATGCGGAATCTCAGTTGGAATAAGAGTTCTTTTCCAGCTGAAGAAGGGGCTGTAAAAACCAGTAGCTCTTTTTTTCATCTTCTCCTTTCCTGCAGTGCAGAAACATCCACACACATTTATTCCAAATTTGGTAGAAATTAGAGTTCTCCCAACCCAAAGCATTTGTGCCAAGGTCAATCAGGAGGGATTTCTAAGGCTGGTGTGTTAAGCCCTTGAAGACTGGAGCTGAGAGCAGAGCAGCTGCATGGCCATGGCCACCCCGCTGCACTGCAGCAGTGATGGAGGTGGGATGCTGAGTCCTGGTGGGTCCCAGGGGATAGGAAGGGCTCTGGGGGGACCTGGAAAAGCTTCCATGAGGAGAATGACCCAAACCTGCCCAGTGCTGCTGAGTCTCCTCCTCCCACATTAGTGCAGGTCTTTTACCTTGTAGTAAAGTCTGAGCACCCACCAGCTGCGTGGTGCCATTTTGCCCTCACTTCACACAGATGTGAGGAAGTGTCTGGGGATGCAGCCAGGGCAGTGCTGGAGGCAGCTCGTTTCTCACTGTCTGATGTCAGGTCTGGTGTTGGGAGGGAGGGAAACAGCCCACACAAGGCATGGAATTTTGGGTGTTGTTTCTGGAACTGTTGCCACTGGTTTCTGAAAACATTGGTATTTGGTTTAGACTGGGGATTTTACAACAATAACATCAGGAAGCTCAGCTTCTGGGTTTAGCTTGCTCACAAAGAAACCCAAACACCATCTTCACCAAACAAGTTCATTCATCTTTCTGACTATCTGAATCAACCCACAAACATTAATTACTACCAGATTTACAAACATACTGAGTGCCAGATTTGGTTAAATAAATGAACATAGCATTGCTTTTCATTTTTTAGGAGATCTGGTATGGAACTTTACAGCTAGCCACGCTCCATTACAGAAGACAAGGCCCAGGCTTAGGGTGTGGACTGTAAAGTGCATATTTTTATTTCAACGACCTTTGAACTGGACTGTAAGAGTACAACTAAAGATAATCTCAGTTGCATTACCTAGCTTTGGTTTCTTTTCAGTTTCTATCCTTCAGATCTACCCACAAAGTCCTGTTCAACAGCCATGCAGTCGAACATAGCCATAAATGTGTTCTCATAAAAGAGACTTATTTTTTATTTATAAATCTTGTGGCTACAGCAGTACTTTCTACGAAAAAAACAGTCAACTGCACTAACATGGCGTGTCTCATATACTGCTGAAATTCGTAAGTTAAAAAATGACTGCCTTGTTCTAGTGAGGACTGCCCCTCCTGCCCCCAGTCTCTTCAAAGTAGGTGTGCTATATTTTAGTGCACTTAAAAGCCAAGAAAGAAAGGATGGCATTCAAATTTAAAGGCAGTGAGAGCTGCCACTTTGGGAGTTATTGCAAAGCAACAGTTTTGCAAACTCTAGACAGATTTTCAGAATACACAAAGTCTATGATGCATTTTTGTGCTTGCCACATACCTTTTATTTTTGCTGTTAACAAGTAAGTGTACAGTAACTATCTACTAGCTTGAAGAGAACCAACTATTTCTTCTTCATTGACCCAATGAAAGAAGCAAAGAATTCAACTCTTTTAGTTCAAAGAATTAATTTTCATCCAGTATAGCTGTCTAGAGTCATCATGCTCATTATGACTGCAGTGCAGTGTATAAATCTTATTAGGCACTCTAAAAAGAACACTATCAATTTTTAGCATTGCCTTAAAATCTCTACTCAGTGCAACTGTAAAATTTCAAAACTAGTAGATTTTATTTATTTATCTGCAGCTATTTAAATGGGCTGATCTTGTAGGTTTTGGGTGTCCAATCACACTGTGTTTATCTGTGCAGAAATTATACACTCGCCAATATAGTAAAAGGGTGAAATGCTTCGCAATGATCTTAGCAGTAACTCAGAAAAACGACCACTTCTTCAATGCAAATCCGCTCAAGAAAATCTTCTACACACAAAGTAAGATGAACCAGTTACTGCATTGTTTATTAAGTTTCACTTGATTTCTCCTGACAACCATTTAAACAATGAATGTTGGGAAATGTCTCTCAAAGACTCAGCAACAATGGCTGGGATCAGAGCTTTTATATTTAGTTAATACTGTTTTTAGAAAGGAGAAAATATTTCTTCCTGAAGGGATTATAAAGTCTTATAAAAGACACTTGCAAACAAAACAAGTGACAAAAGATCTCTATCATAATTGATAACAGTTATCCTGTGTAAAAATCTATGCTTCTTCAGAAATAAATATATCTTTGCGATTGAATTTCAAAAGGCATCCACTAACCAACAAGCCTGCTGATCAAGAATAGTAAGTTTGAGGAAACCTGCCAAGAAGGAAGTGCTTTTGTCTTATGGATAGCAGCACATTATTAGTCAACAATAAGTTCCTAAATTTTCTTTTCTGATGCCAAACAGGTAAGCTTTGAAGCATAGTATCTTTTTAATAGTGTACTGGACATGTAACATCTACTTCATTTTTTTAAGAAGGAAAACTTCTCACTCAGAATTCAAAGTTTGGAATTGAGAAATAATTCAAAAGCCAATTTAAAAGAAATGCAAAAACTAATCAACATGAAGGGAAATGTTTACAAAAATGCAGATTACAGTAGGAGCCTGAAAGAAGAAAACAGTCACATAGAGAGCAACAGCCTTCATTCCTTCATCTCAAACTAGTTAAGTTTTGGTAAGCATATACTGCCTAAAGTACCTACATACTGGTCAAATAACTAAGTTTTCCAATCTGCTACTAGATGATTCAGCCTTTTGTATGTGCCGCGCATATAGGTCGTCTCCTTCCTTAGTTTTCTTTTGGAGCAAACCAGTTGATTCCCTCAGAAAAAGAGAAGAGTGTAATTCTCAAAACAGTTTGCTTCCAGGTCTGCTCCCAAAGGGAAGTATGGACAAGACCACATCAATTTTGTCTCCCTCTGCTTATGCAGACTTCTCCAATACTTTCCCAGCAAATTTTGCATCCCCAGACAACCCCACATGCCTTTAAACCACATGCCAGGGCATGCAGAACACCCACTCAGTTTCTTGGTAAGAAAACACCACGCAAGTGGGCTGCAACACAACTCTCACATTACTGAAAGTGCACAGAACTAAGGACAAGGGTTAATCATTTTATCTCAAAACCACAGCATCCAAAGGATGCTCTGGCCATCCGTAGTATGAACATACACAGTGCAGTCTGTCGTAAAGGGGACAAACCCCTCTGCACTGCTTGGTCTAACGGCCAAGGAGCACTATGCAAAAGACATGGTTTTGACTTCGCGGATGTTAAATCCTATGCTAAGAGAAGAGGATAATGATTGCAGGACAGCCTGAGCTTCCAGCCGAAAAAAGAAATATGTATTGTTCCAAGAGACCTGAAAAAGTAAAATAGTCTGCCTAATAAGACAGAGACTTAAGAAAATGTTCAATCTGTATAACCAGTAGAAAACAAGCGGTATATTACAGAAAGATGTTTATATTGTACTTTCAGGAAGGAGTTTGTCAGGGCCTTAAAAGCCCATGAACTCAAAATCCTGAAATTCACTCCCTAACTCTCAAAAAACCTCAATCACTTTAAGTGACAGGTAAAACACATCACCTTCCTTCCCTCCCCAAAAAGACATGTGGCACTGTAATGCTTTGCAAAATAAATGCACATCTTAATTTTAACAACTAAACCAAACTAGGAAAAACTTTATCTAAAAAAGTGTTTTTAACTCACTCCTTGGAACATACCTTTTTCTTTCCTATTTTCAAGAGTTCAGCATTAACATGATTAAACTGATCAACCCACAGTGTCTTTGGTTTATTTTTAAAGAAGTCAAAACAAGGTTTAGATCCTCAGTAAGTTATCTCTAAGAGACAAAGAGAAGTTAGCAACAGCACCTTAAGAAACCTTTCTGATTTGAGCATGACAGCTCTGATCCACTAAGTGGATCCAAGTCACTGCTTTCTCTAGCCTCCATGATTGTGTGTGATTCATGTTATTTTTGTACAGTACACTCAATCTTTTTTTCAGCTTTATCCTTCTACATTTTTTATAAGGAGGATTAAATAGCAACTGCAACAGAAAAATTACCTTGATGTCATATATAATCCCTTATCCTTTCATCGTCACCAAAATCTCAGTGCTTTGTCCATCTTTCTTGTCTGCAGCAACTTATTTCAGTTGTTCCTATTAAGGCTATTATATTCACCCTATTACTACTAATCTTTTCTTTGTAAATAGCCACACCTATTTTAATCCAAAATGGTGTGGTAAGTACTTGATTCTTTGTGGAAGTAGACATTTAATTAGGTTAATCTGCGCTATCTTTTCATGCGAGCTGATTGTTTCTTTACTATGGACATATTTCTTATAACAGCAATGAGCTTGCCAGATCGCTTGGAGGCAAATCAGGAGCAATTTACCAAGCATGTAGCTACTATGAACTGAAATCTTGACATAATAGCAAGCTGTGTACAGCCACTCCTACCTGCCAGTTATTACTCATGTTAGCTTTTTACCGACACATTAAATTTCAACCACACCTTTCTTTCACAAACAAGTACTTTCTTTAAACTCAGCTACATCTGTGACAAATAGCTGATCTTCACCAAAGCATACGGGAATCTAAATTCAGAATGCAGCGCAGAAGTCTTTGACAGTAGCAACCGAAATTACCTGCACAAAGTCCAGAAATGTCAATGGAAGCAAGTCATCCAGGTGGCCAATATCTTTGGAGAAACGATTTAAGATTCTCCCTGGAGAAAGAGAGTTGGAGAAGAAAAGAAAAAGAAAGTAAATATAATTCCAGAAAAGATCAAAATATCTCAAACACACCACGTTTTACCATTTTAGTAACAGTTAAAAGGAAACAGCTGGAATCTAAAGATAAAAAGACAATTTCTGAAACCACCATGAAGGGAATCTTTTACAACCACTGCAATGTATTTTGAAGAATACTTTTTTACAAATGCCTTCTACCCAAATATAAACTCTGTGCTTAAAATGCTAAGAAAAAATGAAAATGAGCTTTGAAGATAATAGTTCAATAGAATTTAACACGTGAAACATGCTTTATATGCTCAGCATGTGCAGGTAAAGGTTTACAGTCCGGACAACTTAGTGCAAGTTTCATCAAGTAACATCAGCCAGAATTTGCTCCTATCCTGAAACTCACTAGAGCATGCATGTCCCAGACAGATCATAGTTGATCTAACTGATCCTTTTTAGCATTTCTATTCCCACCCCTCCACCATTATATGTGGGTTCAAATTTCAGGCATTTCTGAAATGAAATCTGAGACAGATTTCATGCACCCTTACATTTATACTTATTCAAAAACCTTGACAATACTGATCTTTATTAAAGCTAATAAAACAATTTTTAATCTGCTGTCAGTGAAGCATTTACGCTTCTCTATTTTCCCAAGTTCTACTTCAGTGAAAAATTCAGTTATAGCAAGAGTTCTGTAACAACTAAAGTCACAATGCTGCCACCTGTAAGTGGATTACTGCCTTTCTCTATTAATCGATATCTCTACTCACCAGGAAAGAAACTTAAGCTAAGGATGGGAATCTGGCCTTTTCTAAGGTGTGTAATGCCCGTACACGCATTCAGGTTGCTTTTTTTATCTATGTATATCTTGATTCAGTTATTACTTCTAACTGGTACAAACACATTCACTGCATTGGCAACAAAAGACTTTTCTTTTTCTTTTGAAAGGAGCTCATTAAACTGAAAGTAGTTCAGTTTAAAGTTTCCAAGGAGTGCGTTGGAGACGTAATTCAAAGATAAAAGATACCGAAGTAACTTCTGTAGCAATCATCGTTTTAGTTTTCTGCTCACGGCTGCCTCGGGATTTTGTTGCGCAATACTGATTTCTTCTTTTAAGGGAATTTCTGTTCCACACCAAGCAATACACAAAACATGCTCTGCTAAGGCCTGAGACAAGGCTCCAAAGAGAGATACTGATGACTAACAGCTTGTTCTGCAGTACTTTAACACCAAAAGCAGTTACTTAAGGCAGACAACAGTAGAATTTATCCATATTTTTAGGCTTTGCACAAGGAAGAGGAAGGGTATATAACAGCACAAGACACTATTTCCTTCATGTGTTTTTACTGGGAATGGCAGCTGTGGATGCTCCCTTTATTTCCTGTTGGGAAATAAACATATCAGAAGGAACTCCAAGGCAATTTTTTTTCATGTTTCCTTTTCCTCTGGTTTCCTTACACAGAGACTGGCTGTGGACAAGTGATCTAGCACATACAGCATGCATTTTGTAAGCTAAGACTTCTTAATATCCCTAAATATCCCATTCAGGTTATTTTCAAATGAACCAAGGCTTCACTGGGAAAAAAAGAAGATCATTCAAAGAGGTTAAATGCTTCCTTCTGACAGGACTTTTCTCAGTAGCTTGTCCAGGAGGGAAACAAAATGGCACATTGGACTGGGTCAAACAATCTGTATCATGGAATCATAGAATAGTTACTTGCCGGAGTGACTTCACTTTATTTTACAGACTGAAGAGCAGAGCAAGGAAGATGACAGTGCCAGGCCCCTCTGTGAAATGCTCTGAGACCCACCAATTGCAAGCTATACACAAGGGCAAAAGATTATTCCCATAGTGAGCAAATCCCACCTTACTTCAGCCTTAGAATCAACCTTCGTCTCTTAACTCCAAATAAGTTTTATTTGCAGTATTTTCAGACTGATATAAGAAGCTATTGCACAAACTATCTGCAATATTATGGGGAGGCAGAAAGGTCACTCAGGCTGCCTACTTTCCATAGCCACAGCACAAGTCAGGTCAATGTCAGCACCTCCAGGAATCAAGCAATGCATTTACAATCACCCTCATCCCACAGGTGGGAGAGCACATACAAACTTGTTCCTGGAAAAGCACTGTGCTTATTCTCATACTGTACAGTACAGACAAGGCCTGAAGGCCTAGAGAAGCCATTACAAAGTCAATGTAATGTTGCTTGCTGTGAAAAAAGATTTAACTCTTGTGTTGTTTCAGTTCCAGCAGTATCTCAGAATTTAGCTCTTGTTTCCCTCCCCTGAGATTTCTATTGAAGAGTCACCTGGTAAAGTTGCTCAAGGAGGAATTTGCTGATTTTGAGTCTGGGTTTTGGTTTGGGATTTTTCAGCAACTGTGGATATGACAGGACATGACATTTCAGTTGGAAAGGACCTACAGCAATCACCTAGTCCAACTGCCTAACCAGTTCAAGGCTGACCAAAAGTTTATCCAAATGTCTCTTAAACACTGACAGGCTTGGGGCATTGACTACCTCTCTAGGAAGGCTGTTCCAGTGTTTGATCATCCTCTCAGTAAAGAAATGCTTCCTAATGTCCACTTATATCTCCCCTGGTTCAGTTTTGAACCATTCCCACACATTCTATGCCTGGATATCGAGGAGAAGAGCTTGGGAGAAGGCTGTGACAACCTCCAACCATTTCCTCAGAAAGTTTGTGTTTCAACAAGAGCTTTAGGCTGCAAGCATGATACAAATCTGTCCTTGTGCTTTCAGGGGTAAAAAGCTGGTATAGATATAAATGAGAGCTGCTGAATACTTGCCTTCATACTGCACACCAAGAACAACTGCAGCAGTATTTCCCTCCACAGCAACACCTCTTCCAGGGAAGTTCTTTGAGGAGCATGGTCTGAAAGAAAAGCTCAGCTCACCTGAGCTGGCCTCAGTAGTCCCCTAGCTTTACTATCTCTTCTGTGTTTCCACTAATCACCAAGTACTTCAATTCCCATTGGTAATCAATTGCCAAAACTGTATTTTTGGCAATCACCTTATTAAATGGTTAAGTATAACGGTGTTTCTATAGACTGTGTTCTGACAGAGCTGTGAGCTGCCACTAGGAAAGTGGAAATTAATCTGACATTATCAATAAAACATGAAAACATCTTTTAATCTGGCTAATCCTCTTTAAAATGTAAATACAGTAATTCTGTAAAATGATATAGACTAAAATATGAGTGAGCAAAAGAAACAATATATGAAAAAGACAGACCTTGAAAACTGGAGCCTTTCACACTCCACCTGATACAACTAAAGCAATTTAAACAGTGGTGACGTGAACCAGCTGCTTCCCAAATAAGCATTCAGGTGAATCTCTGGTAGCAGAACTTCTTTTTTTTTTTTTTTTTTTTTTAATTTTCAAGTTACTGAAAGAAAGTTACTTATGATCTATTTAGTGTTTGCACATAATAATTCTGGAAAACGTCACCTGAAGTCATGAAGCCTAGAAAAATACTTCGCTTCTTGCTAAGAGGTCCACATCTCCATCTTGTAACATTAGTTCAGTGACCATTAATGCTTTTCTACTGCTAAAGCAAGTGACAGAGCCACAAGCCTTAGCCTTGTTTTTGTTATTGCTGGTTTTCAACGATATTATCTCAGTGACTGTATAGAGAGACGTATTTCAGATTCTGTTCATATGGATATAACTGAACTGGCATTTTATTCAGCATTTGTCCTACACAGAAGCAAGCTATGATAACCTACTAAAGCAAGTTCACTCACCATATACCAGAGTGTGCACCTTCAAGTAGACGTGCTATGCTTTGGAAATATCTGCAAAATGCCCATAGCCATTGTGATATTGCATCCAGAGTCATTGCTACATTTGTAAGGATGTCTACAAGTAAATTTCACAAGGTATGAAGAAACAACTGTTTCCACGTACTGGAAGCACAGTAAAATCAGTGGCTTGCTTATGCATTATTAAATATGCAAGCAAGAGGAAACATTCCAGACAGGAAAGTTCAAGTAGCCATTTTGAGTCAGGACTCAAAATGCTTACAGTTATGACTATAGTTTCTACTAGGATTTGCAAACCTAACTTTTGGGAATGGTTCTTCAGATTAAAGAAATCATTACACCTGAACAACCCATTCCCCCACCCAAAAAAAATATTTTCCTCTCCAGAACTTCTAATATCCTTCTCTCCGAAACTTACAGACTATCAACACCACATTCCCACAATACTTCATACTTCCAAAACCCCAAATTCCTTAAGTAAGCATTCTGCGATATGGATATATGCCAAAAGACAGTAATTCTTAGATCTAGTCTATTATTTTCAATTTACAAACCTCTTCAAGCTCACTTAATACTTGCACCCTTTACTCATCCCAGCAAGTTTCACTCTGGGCTTCAAAAGCAAAAAGAAAACACTAAAACCTGTAAGGCAAAGGAGATTTCAAGAAAGCACTAACAAAAAAGTCTTTTAAGAAGCCAAGAACTAAGCATGCCGATGTTACAACAGCATCCGAACTCGTGAATAGTATCTGCCTTTTTAATCACTCAGGCTTCCATGTGGTGTGCAGCGTCAGTAGCAAGCTGCAAAAGGGAACGTGCTCTCTTCAACAGCCCTGTGTTTGTTTTTACATCAAATAACTTAATCAGAACACACACTGTTGTTAGATTTCTTCCGAAGTAATTAAATAACTATTCAATGCCAATTAATCACAGTTAAATAAGGGTCTGTCACCAAAGTGCTATGTACACATTTCAGACTATTTAATGGTCAAATACTTGGCAGTATGAAAGTTAAACAATGATTCATTAAACCTCCTCCACTACACAATAGTTAGGCTAAACTTGAAGTGAAAGAATCAAACCTCTTTTGTTCTCCATGAAAAAGACATCAAACTTCTGTATGTGATATTCTTTTCTGCCTCACTCTGTAAACTGCTTTAATTGCATGAATCACAATGTGTTCAGGTGCTACATACCCACTTTGCTTCTCCAGGTGCCTACTGATACTTTGGAATAGATGTTCAAACCTGTCATCCAAATAATGAAAACACTTGACAGTATGCCACACCTATTTAAAATGTTTATACATACTTCATGATGAAAGAAATATAATCCAAACTGAATCAACACTTGGGATGTAAACACCAGAAAAGAAAAGGTTTGGGTTTGGTTTTTTTTTTAAGCAAGAAACTACGATCCTCCAGTGGAACAGCCAAATGCCGCCCATAGCATTCAGTGTTAGGCAACCTAAATTCCAAGGACCCTTAGAGCAGCAGTATATTGTTTCTAAATGTGTTTGGCATTTCTAGTATACTCTGTCGGCCAGTGCATTCACTGAAATACTTCTGTGTAACACAACAGAGTGGGCAGATTGATTTTATATACCTCGTAAAGAGCTTACAAAGCCTTTGTACTCACTTGCTTCATCACACATTGCCGAAATACTTTGTTGCTACTTCTCTAGTTCTCTGATTCGCCTCTTTGGAAAACAAAAATGGTTTGATCGAAGCACCTTCCAGGGATAGAAAGCTTTTGCCACTTCTGTGTGCATGGGTGCATGCTCCTGGAGTCTTTTTCTCCTCTGAGATAAGGCTAATCCTCAACACAGAATTCTAATTGCACTGCAGTTTAGTTCAATACGTAAATGTTACTAATAAATACTGCTTTGCATAGTAACCTAAACTCCTCCATGGCAATTAGCCTAAATATCAATTTTCACAAATACATTGTGTTTACGAGGGGGGAAGTGTTCCAAATCTCCCTACCTACTCTGCAATTGTGAAGCCAGCAACACTTCCCAGCCTCCATGAAGAAAAGGTAACAAATTAAATACTATTATCTTATTAACATGCCACTTAAAGGTGGGTGCCAGGAGGATGGTGCCAGACTCTTTTCACTGGTGCCCAGCAACAGATTGAGGAGCAATGGCCATAAACTACAACACAAGAAGTTTCACCTCAACATGAAGAAGCATAACTTTCCGTTAAGGGTTGCAGAGCACTGGAACAGCCTGCCCAGGAGGGCTGTGGAGTCCTCCTCTCTGGAGACATTCAAAACCCGCCTGGACGTGTTCCTGTATAACCTGTTCTAGGTGGCCCTGCCTTGGCAGGGGGATTCCTTCCAGCCGTAACAATTCTGTGATCTTCCACCCCTTGCTGCAAACTCACAGAAACCCGTCTGAAAGCTACTTGTACTCCTAGGGATCAATTCAAGAAGGTAGTCAGTCATACATGTAAGCAACCCCAACTGGGACTGCAGACTTGCTTGAAGGCAGTCACGCCACAGAGATGCTCTTCTAATTAAGAGCGTTTCCTGTTAAGTTAGTCAAAAGGACACACTTCATGGCCACCTACTTTACTTGGCAAGGAGGAGAGGCTTTCAGGGCACCACACTCTGCTGACACCATGCACCAAGGTACGACCTGCACAACGGAGGCACAGCACCAGCACCAAGGTGGCCACGGCGGCATGGTGCCATCACCGCGCCCAATCCTAGGGAGATGTGCTACAACAGACCTTACTTTGCATATATGTAGAGGTGTTAACTTACCTGAAAGAGAGAAATCACAGAACAGAATAGAATCATAGAGTAGTTGGGTTGGAAGGGACCTTAAAGATCACCTAGTTCTAACCACCCTGCATGGCTGCCCAAAGCCCCACCAGGCTGGCCTAGAACATCCAGGGATGTACTTTAACAGTCTGAATTACAGTTTATTAAACTGAAGACATTTTAAACGCACACACAGTACTAAAATAATGCTCAGAAGCATGTACGTGGTAATAAAAGGATACTCAAAGGTAGGAACAAAAGAAATAGCCGCACAGAATTGGGAACGTTTACAAGCCCATCAATTTAACTACACTAAATATGTTTCCCATTCTCTCAGTGGTATAAATTGACAGCTCCCCACACATCGTGCTGTTAAGCTATGGCATTCAGTGACTGATAAGTCTTCAGCTGTGCTCAGTTCACACACATATGCTGAAAAAACAGAAAAAAAGGAAAAAGTGCTGCAACTACAAGCAGCCTTCTATTTCATCAAAGCAGCGACAAAGTGGATTGTCCATATCAAATGTTGGCAGGAAGCAGACATTACATCTACCTTGTAAAATACAACTATGAAATCAACAAAATAATTAAAGATGGATTACCGACTTTGAAAGGAATTGTAAGTTTGTGAAATATTTATTCAGAAAGAAATCTGGAAATGCATCTCCTGCATAGCTGTCAATTACTGATCTATTCTGGCTTTTCTTCCGTATTTCTACAAAGAAACGTCAATAGGTCTGTTATCTTTTTTTAATATATGTTTAGCACCACAAGTCCACACAAACTGCCATATACAGCATTACTGTCTTCCCCACAGGCATCCTATAAATATAAATAAGAAAATCTACCCCTTTTTTTTCTTTAGCTGTCTGAAACTGACAGGAATATTATCACTTCCTTAGACATTTGCAAATGGGCACAGTGGTGCTGGGCAAAAATATGCTGAGATCATAATATCCATTTATCTAAACTGCCAGCATGTAATGTATTCAGGTGGGATGCCTTCTATCCAAAATAATTTACTACTTGAAAAGGACTTTTTACACGAATGCTGTCAAACAGGAAAACAGTTAGGGAATGAGAAGAAAATGTGAACACTGTGTCTGATCTTATTTTTAAGTGTAGGATTTAAAGAAAGAAGGATAACTCTGACAAAGATAAGAACTGAAAAAAGGCTTCTTTGGAAATTAATTTCTATTTTTACTACTGATGCGAGTAAACTGTCTACTGTCTACATTACCTAGAACGAATACATAGATCCTAGCTGTACAGTTGTTTCTTGAACTTTACAGCCCACTAGAAACACACATATTTTTATGACACCTATTTTAATGATTAGAATTACCCTGCTTATAGAAAATCAAAACAGGACAATGCTCCATGCAAGCTGACTTAGCTCTTTGCTAAATTATGTGGCACAGTTGAGCAGTCTTTTTTTCCCCGGGTGTGCTCAAAAGGGTGT
>JANHGB010023880.1:0-33746 GCA_026283785.1 Coracopsis vasa
TGAGCAGCTGCATGGGTCTGAGTTACCAGCTGGGCTTAAACCATGACACAGATACATCCAGCCTCTCAGAACATTTCCTAGGTGACACCAACAGAGCTGTCAGGGCTGGAGAGACAATTCTTTGTTGTAACCACCAGTCCTCAAGCCTAATGATCTTTTGCACCCTACTGACATGCAAAGGGACCCTAGACTTGTGAACCCCTACCAGTGAGATGACACACTGAATTGGCTTGAGTGGGGCATAAATTCTTACTTTGTCTTCTTTAAGAAATATATGAGAAGTTTTCAGAAAATTACCCCCCAGTCTGTATTAATGAAATGGCAATTGTCTCCATGAGTATAGTGTGTACCATTGGCTCTTAAAAGGTAAAAATCCGTCTTACATCTGCCTCTTTTTTTTTGTCTCTAAATATATAAATGCAGAGGAATGTGGGAGAATAGCTTGAGTGGTAACTGGCATTTTTAGGTTTTCTCATTAAATTGGATTAGACATGCTAAATGGTACATTTCTTAGAAGTACTGAAGGGTATATTTTGATGCACTACAGTAGTTCCAGTGCATGATGGAATAGGTGAAAAATCCAGGACTGACTCAGGGCTTTGAAAGATGCTGACAGTAACTATGACTTTGATAACTTTCCCATTACAGTGGAAATGAAAGTTACTTAAAATATATCAAATTAGTAGGCCAGAGTATCTTGTAGTGAATAACAGCACATAGGTACAACATACAGAAGGATCTAAATAATAAAGTGATACATGGAGCCATGTAACACATTAATCCTCTCACATACAAGCTTCCAGATTTGGTTTAATGACGCAGTACCCTGAAGTTAGGGCTTCTTGTCATCACACTTTGCAGTCTGTCCCATTATTCCTGGATCTCCTAGCACAGATGGTGCTGAAGGCCACAAAGCGTTACCTGACACCAGCTTATTTCAAACCATGGTATCAAAATCAGGCCTCTGATGCAGAAGAGGAGGTGCAGGAAGGACAGCTGTGGCTGCCCCAGGCCCCGTCCCCATTTTGAAGGCATCATCTCTGCAGACGTGATACCTTTGATGCTTAATAAACAAACTAAACTTTAGTGGAGGTTGGGCTCTGCTGCTTGCTTTCTTAGCCTTTTCCCCCACCCTGCCCCTCGCAGGCGCCGCCAACTCCCGGGACTCCGTGTTTGGGGGAGGTAATAAACCCCACCCCACCCACAGACCGACTGTAATGTTTGTCACTGCTTGCCCATCACTAGGGGTTGAGAGGAGTATGACAGGTCTTTGTTGTCTGAATAAAAATCAGTGGCAGCTCAAGGGAGAGAACTCCTCCTACTAAATTATCAAAAATGGGCTGGCTTTAGGCTCTTAACAAATTGGACAGAGCTCCGGAAAGCAGCAGTCCCAAATCCAACCTACAGGCACTGGGAACTTTAAAGCAACCGGGGACTGCTGAAAATAGCACTTCTTTTTGCTTTCTTTGTATTCAAAACTATATCCCTTCCCGACCGATTCTACTGCCCTAGGTCCAAGTCTCTCCAATCAGGAGTCTCAGTTCTGCAGAACAGTATCAGATCCTTTAGCTCGCTTTTATTATTTTATTTTTAAAATTAATTATTATTACGTTTCCTCCCCTCCCCCTTGTTTGTTTTCTGCACATCTTCAGGAAGCCCTCGGTGCTTGTGCAAAGAGAAGCTCTTATTGCAACCTCCCTCCCTGCGCTGTGCGCCTCGGTGTCATCATTTTGGATGATCTAAAGACTCTGGGGTCTGTATATGGAAATAGTGGGGTGCAGAGCAGAAGAAAATACTTGTCCTTTCCGTCCCCCAGCCATGCTTTTCCACGGGATCTCCGGAGGCCACATCCAAGGAATCATGGAGGAGATGGAGAGGCGATCCAAGACCGAGTCCCGCCTGGCCAAAGGGGGACAAATGAACGGCCGAGAAACGGTAAGAAAGGAACTGACACCTTTTGAAGGGAACCTCTGGCTTTGGGGAAGAGAAAGGAGCTTCTTCTCCCTGCTCTTCCCTCCTACCCCTCGCCTGCAGAAACCCTCTTCTGGGCTCCCTGTACACCTACCGTAGTGCCGGGCCAGGCGGCCAGGCCCAGTTACACGTGTGTAATCGATGCCTTGCGTGTGCTCTCTGGGGTAACGAGAGGAAAGCTTTTAGCTGGTAACCGGGGTGGTTTTTCAGCCCCTGCCCCCTGCTCTACTCGCTGCGGCCGCTCTGTCTGCCCGAGCGGGCTCCAGCTGGAGTTCCGGAGGTGTACTGTACCTTTTTTTCGCACTCCTGGCACCTCCTAAATTAAACCGCAAACCGCGACCGCTTACTTGTCGTAACCATTTTTAGTCCGAAAGGTGGGATTGATCCAAAGAGGCACTGCTCTCTCTGAATGTTATGCCCGCCGACTACCTTGCTTAGCAGTAACGTTCTTTTCTTACTCAAAGGACCAAAGTTTCCACAAAGGTACTAACGGGATGGTGGAGAAACCGAGTGTCACGCTGTGTTTTGTGCAAAGCGAGATCTCCTTTTTTCCAACTTGTAGGGCTTCCGCCGATCGCGCACAAGGCTCTGCACACAAAGTAACGGCCTGGAAAACTGCTTTAAGGCTTTGAGCCATAGGATCCTTCCTCCTTCTCTTAAATAAACTCCTGCTTTGTTATACGAGGATTTGCAATGTAAATTTAACTCGCCTTTCCAATTGCTGGAAAAAAAGTAAAAGAGAAAAGAGTGGCGAGGAACAGCTTCAGATTGAAAAATGATTGCGGAGTTGCCACTTTTAAACAAGTTGCAACTTTAGAACAAGATTTCGGTTTTTTTTCCCCTCCTGTTTATCAGCAAACGCTGCCCCGGGTTTCCCGGCAGAGCTTTTGTCTCGGCAGTCCCTCCGTCTCCCTTTGTCCCGAGCAACACTCCTCGTGGGGAGCAGATTAATGGGAACTTGAAAAAGTTTCCTGATGAAAACACGCTAGGTTTAGCTGACACCAGCCTGTGCCCACGTCCCTGTGGCGAAGAGCGTTGTCGGTCACTCTTCTTTACACCATCCACCTGTCCCTTTTCTGTTACTCTTGTTTTAAATGGAGTGGCTTGCTTCGGAGGGGGAGTTTTTGGCTCATTCAAGCGCGGCTGAAAATTTACTGGAAAGTCGAGGCAAGCCAGCATCCTCTGCCATAAAGTTTTGGTGCAGCAAACCGGTGTTTTTCTACTTTAAAATGCCTTTCTTGGGGAGTGCTCTAACACTAAAAAGACAAAGTAAGGGGAAAACTACCGGCTTTAACTTTGGTACCTCAGGAAAGAATGGGCTCTACTTTTCTTCCTGAGGCCTAATCAGTTGTCTTTGCATATTGAAATGACATTAGATCGCTAGGAGAGGTTTAATGGGATAAATGCGAAAGCTGAATCGCTGTAAACGATTCTCTAGCGGGGATGGTCCCGGTTTCCCCTCAAACTTCCCGCCGGGAGAGGGCCGCCGGTCCCAGCGAGCGATCAGTGTCCGTGCATCGGCCGCCGTGCCCAGCCCGGACTGCCCGCTTGTCCTTCTCTCCCTGTCTCATCTCCTTGTGGTGTGGTTGTTTTGCAGAACATGCCCCCAATGAGCCCCGAGAAGCCTGCTTTGTGTGCTGGTTGTGGAGGGAAGATCTCAGACAGATATTACCTGCTGGCTGTTGACAAACAATGGCACCTCAGGTGTCTTAAGTGCTGTGAATGTAAACTGGCTTTGGAGTCAGAACTCACCTGCTTTGCCAAGGACGGCAGTATTTACTGCAAGGAGGATTACTACAGGTACAGCAATAAGTCCCCATAGGTTCAAAGGCACGTCCCCTCAAAAGGCATTATGAACCGAAACGCTTTTTAATCCATACGGGCTTTTAAAGATAGCTTTTCGCGATCAGCGATAAATCCCGTAAACGTACCCCCTCCAAAAAGTCTCTCGCGCTCAAAACCTGAACGGATCCATAGGGGACACGCCGAGTGAGCGTGTGTACCGATACACAAACAGACGCAGGAGAAGACCCCGGGTCTCCCGCTGCTCTGCGGTTTCCCTCCGCAAATACCAGCGTAAGACCCAGCAGAAGTTTCTCTGTGCCAGTAGTCTGCCAGTTTTTCTGCTGCCAGAGAGCGGGCCCGGGGGAAACGGCAGCAGCGGCTGCGCCCGCGGCCCCCTGCACAGCCCCGCAGCTGTAGCGCCAAGCAGCCGGGCCGCGGGACCGGTCACTCGTTCCATGTGTACGTTACAGCTGCCCTTCTTGTCTTTACACGGATGCTGGGAGAGTGGGGATTCGTTTCTCCCCCTCTGCCTGTCTCCATGTGCAGGAGCAGCGGGAGGGCTTTTGCAAAAATCCTAAGAGAACATAATGGATCAGCTTGGCAGAAGGAGCAAGGCGCTTACCCTGGGACCCCAGTGCTGACTCCCCAGGGGTATTTCCCACCAACCGGAGCGCCGGCAGCACGCTAGGGACCACGGCCCGCACTAAGGGTAGTCCCGGAATGGGAGGGCGAGACCCCTGCGGCCGAGGGGACGGCGGGCGGCTCGGGGCGAGGTCTGTCGTCGCCTTTCTAGGTGATGCCCACTTTCCTGTTTCCTTCAGAAGGTTCTCTGTGCAGAGATGTGCCCGCTGCCACCTTGGGATCTCAGCCTCTGAAATGGTCATGAGAGCCAGGGAGTCAGTTTATCACCTGAGCTGCTTCACCTGCACCACCTGCAACAAGACTCTGACCACGGGAGATCACTTTGGCATGAAGGACAACCTGGTTTACTGCAGGGCCCACTTCGAGTCCCTTTTGCAAGGAGAATATCCCCCCCAGCTGAGCTACACCGAGCTGGCTGCCAAGAGCGGAGGGCTGGCCCTGCCCTACTTCAACGGCACGGGCACGGTCCAGAAGGGCAGGCCGAGGAAACGAAAGAGTCCTGCCTTGGGAGTAGACATCGTCACCTACAACTCAGGTGAGAAACACACGCCGAGCCTCCCTCCAGCTCCCCGAAAAGGGTGCTCTCGGGCTTCCACTTAGCTAGGCAGTGCGCGAGGAACTCAGCCAGGCCAGATCCTGCTTAACCATTGGAAAATCAAACAAACAGCCCTCTGAGGGCTGGAGCGTTTGCAGGAAAGCTAACAGCAGCCCTCCTCAAAGGCTGTCTTTACCTATTAACGTCAAACACCCGAAGTTAGCCACTTCCCATGGTAAAGACAAGAAAAAGAAAAAAAAATCCCAGCTCCAAACCCACAACTCCCTTGCTCTAAAAGAACTTCAGATATACTGTTATAATTATTCGTATTTTAGTATTATTAAAAAGCACTTCACTAGTTAGACCTCAAATTTGAGGTAATCAAACGGATCAGAAAAAAAATAGACTGAAAGTTATAGTACATGGCTCCTACAAAGCCAATGCGCTATGCACACAATTCCACTTAGATAACCAATTTATAAGAACTAGGTCTTCAGGGTGAATAATTCTGTTTTACTGGCACATAAGCGAGCAAACTGTGCAAGAGATCAACGAGTGTTGTTCCCTGTAACTAAGCCCTAACAAATGTAATTAAGGATAACGTTTTCTGCTCTCTCAACGGTAGGAAAGGAACAAGTGTTGCCCTGTATTAGATATCTTCCCTAGCTTCAGTTACTGAAGTACCCAAAACGTGTCTAAACACACAGTGTTAGGGAGCAGAGGTAAAAGGGTTGCAGGTATGGTCAAGCAATTTAGGTGTTGTTTAATTAGATGGACGCAGAAAGCAGTAAGGGGAAACTCGAATTAACAAGTTACTCCAAACATTGCTTTAGCGAAACGCAGGCTCCCCATGGACGGTAAGGAGGAAAGAAGGGTGTGGGAAGTCAGGGTGGTGCAGGGCCCTTCCCTATGAAGCGGGAGCCGGGGAGCTCCGACCCCGAAGCACCTCTCTGGGCAGCGGCGGAGCTCTGGCCCCGCCGAGAAGCCGGGAGAGGATCAGCCAGGGCCTCCCTCACCTTCCAACCAGCGCAGGTCGATAAAACTGCACCGCTTTCGACCCCGAGGTCTCTCCCCTCCACCCAAGTTCAACCGGCCACCACTGAGATTCCTAAGCGACCTTCCCCCGGCATCCCCTCCTCTCCCAGCAGCAATTCGGGGCTGCCCGCTGAACGGGCTGGGAACCAGGCGGTTCTGCAAGGCCATTTCATCTCTGGTGCTGAGACCTTGGAGCAAGGGTAATCACTGCGCTAATTGTTCCTTGTTAATTGAAGATGACATTGGAATCCCTGGCTACGGAGCGGTTTCCAATCAGTCCTGAAAGCTGCTAAAGCAAATGGAACCCGCAGCGCAGCCAGAATTCAGGATTCGTTCGGTACTCGCTCCGAGCGGTGCATTTCCCGCCCGTTCACTCTGCGGTCTGTGCTATGTCTGACCCGCACGCTATCACTATAATTCCGTCTATCCCGAGATGGAAATGTTGGCAGGGACTAAATTGTCCCTGTAAATTCCGTTAGAATTAGGACCAGAATTTAGGGAAAAATGAAAAGCCGTAGAAATGATAAAACACCCCTTAAACTTCAGGTCAGGACTCCAGAGAGACATAACTTGCAAACGCCTTCATAGCTTTTGTGCGCTAGTCCTAAAACTCCCCTTCCGTACAACAAGGGGGCATATAAGATGTGCCTCTGACTCTAAACGAGATTAAGAGGCACTACCCGTTATGAAAATACAGCTCACTCCATTGAGATCTCACAGAACCCTCGGGGCAATGGAGAGAAAAAAACCAGTGTGATGCTTTGGACGCAGGCTAGATGGCGGAGACATTTGATCTGTTAGAGCCGTGATTATTATTATTATTTTTAAGTATTATCTAGCAATGGCCAGGGTTGACACATGGTCTCGAGAAAATACAGTTTGCAGCCAAACTGTACATCCGGCGAGAACGACTCCAGTACATTGACCTACTGCACTCCAGACCCAGTGGGAGTAAACCAAATCTGTAACAGTTACGAAATGAGTTGCAGTAGATGAAATAGCTTCTTGAAAGAAAAAAAAATAAAATAAAAAATCCCTTTATAATTGGTCCTACACGCATTTTTCGTTCTCTGCCCTGTGACTCAGTAACTGCTCATGCACGTAATCATTTACAAAGGGCAGTCAGTCCACAGAAAATTAAATGTTGGACCCCTGACTGCCGCCTTCAGAGGGAGAAGCGGGGCAGGATCTGGAGCCGGACCTCCTCCTCGCAGCTCGGTCCTTTTCCTCCGCGGCCTCGGCACCGCGGGCCGGATAGCCGCCGGCGGGGCACGCAGCGGAGCGATTCTCCCCTCCCAGGCCGGGATTCCCGCGGCCTCCCAGGCTCGGACAGGAGACCCGAGGGGCACAGGCCCAACCCTGCCCCGTGCATCCGCGCTAAAACATGCATGGGCCGGGAGGCTGAGCTCCGCCTCGGAGCTGGCAACTTTTGAGTGACTGCTAAAGTTTACTCTTGTCTCTCATTGTTTGGTGAGAACCTCCAGTTTAACTTCCCCAGTAAACACAGGCCTAGGTTTATTGGGTTTACCGAACCTGTCACAGCTTAGGGTGCCCATATCGATGCGGCAAGCCGTTGGAAAAGAATCCGACCTTTAAAAACGGAACTCTGGTTAGGCTAACAACTTTGCCAAGCTGCACATAAACACGTGTATTCATTCACCATCGGCCTGGCATTACCCTGCTCAGGTTTGTGAGCACATTGCTTTCAGGGCAGCTGAGCACAGGGCAAGAAAGGCAAATCAGATTCTGCTGTGGGATCTACAATGGCTTTTCTATTCTGTATTTTGTTTAGTAGTTTAATTTCTGCTTCTCAGCTCCTTGGTTGTAAAGTGGAAGCACAACAATAAATAACTCAAAATGTTATGAGGTAAAAGCCATTCATATTTGCGAGCTGTCTGGAGTTAATGTGAAAAATGGAAGAAACTATTCAAAAGTACTTAAAACATTGAAGGCTTTCTCTATATTACCTCTTATATCATAGAATTAATATGTATTTTGAGGGAAACCATGTTGACTTACAGCCCACAGGATATAGAAATGAGATGGTGAAGAAGATTTCCCTAGGAAAATATTTTACACAGCTGTTGCTCAAAGAGCTGTTTACGTTATTTCACTATATATATGTGAGTGTGTGTGTATGTGAGTAAAACTATGAAGAGTTCACTTGAAGAACTCTTGGCAATAAAAAGCAAACTGTTCTAGCTCTTTCCAAAGCAAAATTAACCCCCCCCAATCCACTGAAAAGAAATGAGCTTTGCCTCATTTTTTGGTTTTCCTTAGTTATCCAGGCAACATTGTAAAACTCTGCTCTATGTTGTGGCCAAACCACATAACACTGTTTCACCCATGTAAAACAGAGTCAGACAATTGTTGTATAAACTAGGAGCCCTCTTTCTGTTTTCTCTTGAAAACGAAAGCTAGAGTAGATCACAGACAAAAAAGTACATCACAGAAACAAAGGCAGTAAGCAGGACAGAGGAGCCCAAAGAAGTTTGCATTGCTGCTGTAAACCTGAGTGACCCAAGAAAAACAACACAAACAAACAGCTTGCAAGTCTCTGAAGTAAAACCCAAGGACTGAATTCTGGTACTCTAATTTATGTCAGCTCATAAGTTACAGCCCACGTATAGTTTGACTGAAGGCAGTGTGATTGCTTGTGAAAACAAGTAGTAAATACGACCCAAATCTGGTCTGAAATTGTTTTTAAAGCAACTTTCAACTCCTGGTATTTTCAGAAGTGTCAGCTTACTTTGTTTGAAAGTGCAGATACACTTCTTAGCAGGGCTAGAAGTAAATCTAGCTATAATTAAATATTCACCTGATTTTCTGTCAGAGCGTTGACTTACCAGCATCTGTTCATGTTGACTTATAATTTAAAAGAGAAAACACCTTCAAGAAGCTTTTTATTTTCTCCTAGTTTCAGATTGCTTTGCCTCTGTTTTTAGCCCTGTCAACATCAGTCTCTCTATATTGGGTGCTTTCCCTCTTTCTCCTTCTCCCTCTCTTTTCTTTTTCTTTTCCTTTAGAACTAGGGATCAACTAGGCCTAGTAAATAATCCAACAATTGTTGGAAAGCAGTTGAAGAACTCAAATGGGCAGCTAATGAAACTTGCTCTGTTTTACAGACATTCTGAAACATTTTTAACTAGCTGCTCTTTAATTAATACTCCCTGCTATGATGACACCATTAATTTTCTCCTCTGTGACTGAGCTATGTTTATAAAAGATATGAGATCCTGTGAATTCTTGTGAATTGATAGCAGGTTTTTGTTTTGTTTTTGTTTGTTTGTTTTTTTGTTTTTTGTTTTTGGGGTTTTTTTTTTAAGCAGGAAAGAAAAATATAGATGTCTCATTTTTCATTTTTTGCCAGTACTGCAATTTCTTTCCCTCTTAAGAAGTAATGATGCCATGGTCCCTGAATAACTCTTGTGTACAATTCACACCCACCAAAGTGTAATCTGAAACAAGTCCATCTTTCATAGGCACTTTGGAAATTCCGAATCAGGGAAAGCAGGAAAACTCTTTTCAAGTTTTGAACCACTAGTTGATTGCTTATGGAAACATCCTATATCAGTACCAACTAAGCGCTATTGCTGGTTGGGGTTGAGATTAGGGAACTGAATCAAGCCTTGATGCAACTGCTTTCTAGACATGTTTTACAGATGAAGGTCTTCGAGCAGTTCATATGAACTTCCAGGCACAGTCCAAGAGCATTTATTTTATCAGCAAAACCCTCCAGATTTTATGCTTTCTGGAGGAACTGTCATAACAAACTTTCCTGCTGTACATCTCTTTTTATAGGTGCTTGTGATGTGGGGGAAAAGCTCAGGAACATTCAAAATGCTGGTTTGACCTTTATTATTCTCTCAAGCTAAGAGTGTTTCTATGAGTGAGATTTCAAAATCTGAATGAGATTTCAAATGACTCTTTGAATGCCCAAAGCAAAACTATCACCAGAGGAAAAAGACTTGTTTGAAAATAAATGCCAAAGGAGAGACAACTTTCTAATTCTGCCTTTAGTAGGTACAGGCTGCGGGGATATGGTGTGTTTAAGAATAGGAAAATGTAATCTTCTGGATCTTTTTCTGTCTCATTTAATTACCACATCTTTACTTATTCTTGCACCATCTTAGCCCTTCCTTACTCGTTTCCTTCTTATTTTGCTTGTTTGCTTGCCTGCTTGCTTGCTTTCTTCCTTCCTTCCTTCTTTTTTTGCTTGTTTCTTTCCTTCCAAACAGTATGTGACTCAAGACATTTCCCTCCATCATTTATCCTACCTGATGCATGGACACTAACTCCTGGTTTCATTTTGTTTATTGAACAGGTTGTAACGAGAATGAGGCAGATCACCTGGACAGAGACCAGCAGCCTTATCCCCCATCCCAGAAGACAAAGCGCATGCGCACCTCCTTCAAACACCACCAGCTTCGTACCATGAAGTCCTACTTTGCTATCAACCACAACCCAGATGCCAAGGACCTCAAGCAGCTTGCCCAGAAAACAGGGCTGACCAAGAGAGTTCTGCAGGTAAGATGCCACATCACAGGCTTGACAGAATTTTCCCCTACCCCTGCCAGTCAATAGCATTTCCCGTGTGTGTAATGATAGTGATATATGGAGAAATACTTCTGCTAGGTGTGTCCCTAGTGGGTGTGAGGAGGGGTATGGTATTACATGGCAGGAGTGCCAAATGTATGCCCTACCATACCAAGGCAGCCAAATACTACAATGTGAGTTGCAATTAGTTGCATCCTCAATATTAGGAAACTGTCTCAAGAGTCTACTGACCCAGTAGGATTGCTGGGATCTGTAGTCTCTCAGTGGTGACTTTGAATGCCCAAAGCAAATATACAAAATTTATACACACTGGGTGAAGCCGTTGGGATCCCCTGAAGTAGTTAACATGGCCCCTCAGTGAGCAGATCCCTGATATGTAGGAAGCAAGCTTTGACCAATATGATCCTCCATGACCAGCCGGCTCCTTCTCTCAATGCCTGTTAGACAACTGTTACCATTAAGGGTCTACATAGTAAAATGTCACTTCCCTGTGAAGGACAGCCTAGAAATTACGCTATAAAAACATCCCTATACAGGGTGTGCTAGCTCAGTGAAGTTAAAGCAAAGTGTATATCATACACAGAGTGCCAAAGAAGGGCAGCAATCGAGGTAGAAGGAGAATCTATTAGCTGCAATTCCTTGTCTGTGTTAACATGTTGCCTGAAAACATTTTCAGTGAACCTTACAGAACAGAGAGACTAGGTGATCCATATCAACAATCTGTATGATAAGGATGCTGTAATTACCTCTCCTTCCTCTTTGGTCTTTTAAAATGATCAAGGCAAACTTTCAGCCTTGGCAAAAATCTGCTCATTCACCCTTTGCCTCAATCTTTATGTGTCTCGACCCCAAACCTACCCAAGACAAGAATATGCTACATGGACATCAAGAAAGTCGCTTTCCTTGGGTGAGTGAGTGAGTGAGCAGATTTTTTCTTAAGGCTGCTCTATGAGGTCTGCACACTGGGCTACAATGTTCCAGTGAGCACCTGTAGCACTGGGCCTTGTATGCAGGGTCCTGCCTGTGAAAGAGTCAGTACCACCAGTAGCAAGTAGAGTGAACTTAGCCTATTTGCCACACATGAACAAACACCAAGCAAGAACAAAGACAAAAAAGAATAACAAAACAAAGCAAGCATCGGTAAAGAAATCAATTGGGATTGGTTTGCAGGTTTGGTTTCAAAACGCAAGAGCCAAATTCAGAAGGAACCTTTTGCGGCAGGAGAATGGGGGTGTCGATAAAGCTGATGGCACCTCACTACCGGCACCGCCCTCAGCAGACAGCGGCGCACTCACTCCACCCGGCACTGCGACCACTTTAACAGACCTGACCAATCCCACTATCACTGTAGTGACATCAGTGACCTCTAACTTGGACAGCCACGAATCCGGGAGCCCCTCACAAACTACCTTAACGAACCTTTTCTAACATTTCAGTTTGGTTTATTTTTTTTTTTAATTCTTACTCTTCATTATTATTATTATTATAATATTATTATTATTATTTTCAAGCCTTTTTTTTTTTTTAATAACAAACCCACGAAATATTTGGGAAAATAAACAGCTTCATGTGTAGCATCTGCAGCCACTTGGCAAGTGAGTTTGAAGTAATATATTGCTATAATAAATGAACATTTATCGTTGTTAAATTGTACTCAAATTTTTTAAATTCATCAAATAACTGAAGAGAGGGTTATGAAGCATTCTAATAAGTGCCTCTTAAAATTGTATGTTACTTATTTCCAGTACCTTGAAAAAACTGAGGAGTATTGCCACTTAAAAAAAGAGAGTCGTTTCCCTCCTTGATAATCGGATAAGAATCAGTTTAATTGTAGCCAAAAAAATGCTGCTTCAGGGTTGAATGTTCACTTACAGCATTTAAGAATCCCAAATTTTACTTAATTTTTATAACACATCTAAAAGTTTTCAAATGTTGAAAAATAAATACAAAATGAATTAAAGTTCTCATTGCAGTAGTCAGACTGGAAGTGCAGTGCTTTTTTCTAAGGCACTAGTCACAAGCCTGATCCTTCCTGAGCACTGGGGATTCTTACTGGGATACCTAAATTCTCCTCTGCCAGTTCTTCACCCAGCTGGAATGTCCTTGACCACCACTGAAAGCTGTGCCTGGGTGGAGGGTTTGGAAAGAGAGACCCAGTGATGAGAGTGCATGTGGATGAGGATGGCAGGGTCAGGCTCTACAAGGCCTGTACAAGGACAAGGCAAGGAGACAAGATCTGGAAAACACTGGATACAAAATGAGCTCACTCCTATACATGTTAAAGTAATAACAGCAGAATAACAGCTCAAGTGAGGAGTCCTACTGATTCAAAATATTGCATAGGGAGGAGTTTTCATCTTTGTCAAGCAGCTCTGATTTGGAATAAAAAAAATATTTGAGCAGCTCACTACATGGCCTTGATACTATACCATTGAAGCAAACAGCCCATCTACTTTAGTGAGCACATAAATAATTTCCCAGAAGAAGTGTGCATGTGTGCTAACTGAGTTTTTGGTAAATCATACTTTTTTTTCAGGGAAGATGGAAATAAGCAAAACATAATTTAATAAGATGTTTAAGAAAAATTATTTCAGTACAATTTATACATTACTATTTTGAATTTACTTTAGATGTTTCCTGAGATTGTATCAGACACTAAGTTTAACACATGAACTTAAAATCTTTTGTTCATTAATATCTCTAACATATACTTTAACTTTTTAAACTTTGTATTACAGAAAAAAAAAGCTAGCAAAAATTCTTACAAAAATGGGAATTGGCAGTGAATAATTTCAAAGCAGATAAACTCAGAAGCCTTGTGGATGCTGATCTGAATACATTTCTTAGTTTACAATAGTGATCTTTCTTTTTTTTAGTTTTATTTAAGCTAAAAGTCTGAATGGTCTGGGCAGTGGTGAATGTTCATTTGTATCCTTTTATTGTAGTTGAACACCAATTAGATTGTGGAGAGTCTCAGAAACAAAACCGAACAAAAATCAGTCAAGATCTATGTCTTGCTTTTAGTGGATTGTTAAGAATAACTTTGCACATATATTCCACTTTTTAGACACCATCAAATCTCTTTTTTGGTGGTCAAAGTGGCTATTTAATATATTTTAAAGGTGTCCTTTTTGGCTGTATAAATGTGTGGTTACATATTGACAGTTCACTGCCCACATTAAAGTGCATTATTGTAATTTTTGCTCAGGGTTTTTAGAAAATTAGCACAGAAAAGTAGCTTATTTTTAAAAAAAGATGATGGAAGAGATGTTAACACTGTAATAGAAGAAAGGTGTGTTTGCCTTTATATATTTAGCAAGTATGGTTATCATCTTCTATGGATATTAAATCTTGACTTTTCCTATTTCTATTACCTTATGGGCATTTACCACTAACCAGACCAAACGACCTTGGTAAGGCTGAGATCTTTATTAATACACTTTTACAGGTAAAAATATTGATACTTATAAATTTTGTTCTTTGACAGAACAATATATGGTACTAGAGATCTACTTTATTAAGTAGACTAATTAAAACTCAGTTCTACTATGTGCCTTATGATATACCTTGGGAGTAAGTTTGTGAAAAATCAGGATATATGTGTTGTTTGTTAAATTAACTGTTTTAAGCCCTTTTGACACCTCACTAGTTTTGTACTGTTTTACCTCTTATTTCTGAAACTCTTTTTATGGTGTATCCTGTTAGAGGGGACAAACATGTCATAGAAAGCAGTTGTGCACTCTTTCAGATATAGTTGATAAATCCAATAATCTTATATATTGAGCTTCGTGTTTATAGTACAGTAAGTGGTCTAGCAAAATTGTCCATGTTTCTTTGTTTATTGATAAATGCATTGTATAGAAACTATTTCCCCTAAATATTTATGGACCAAACAATTGTGATATATCCTATTAAATTTGTGTGAATAAACCATTTTGAATCTAAGGAGTTTTATTTCCCATCAGTTTTTTTGTTTGTTTTGTTTTGTTTGTTTCTTTTTATTCCTTTTAATTTAAAGTCTACATGTACCAGTGCGTCTCTTTGTTTTTACGGTATCTGTGAACAATTGGTATTAAACACAGAAACACAGCCTTTTAAATATTTTTAAATATGGTTCCCTCTTAGGTTTTCAATTTCTTCATATTCAATGTATATGCTAGTGCTGGTGCAATTTAGATTTTAGCCTTTTAACCTCCTTTTTTGAACATGCAAAGTAATGCCCCACTGATTTGATAATGAAACCCTGCCTTAGACTTCTAAAAAAAGCCAGAAAACTAGCAGCTAAAGTAATTGCATGAAAAATATAACCTAAATAATATAATGAAATGAATCAAGATTTAATGCTAGGTATATTGAGCACAAAATAGAATTGCAGACCCCGAAAAGCCAGGTTGCTCTGTAGTTTAATAAATTGTCACTATGATTTCTTTCAGGGAGAACAAATCATGGGGCATTACAGCCAAACATCCCGACGTTTGAAAATTCCCTAAAGTATTAAAAGAAGGGGAAAAGTTTGATCGGAAATCCACTGCAGTGAAGACAAAGACAATATTAGGTTATGATAATCATACATTTAAAAATCTATTGAGCCAAAAAATAAAAAGAAAAGACTTGATGTCATTTCCTGAATGTTAACAAAACATATGTTATTTCATGGTGTCTAATTAACAAAACTGAAGGCTTCAACAAATGGTGTGGTAAAAACAAATTTAGAGGAACTATGTATAAAACCAGAGCAACCTGGCAGCAGTCTACCCAGTCCATATTTGAAGAAAACTTTTCTTTAAAAAAAAATTAAAAAAAATATCACATTTGTCAAGCACAAGTACTTGTAAAATAAAATCTGAGTGCATTCATTCCACTTGCTTGCTAATGTGTACTAGTCATATCTGTTAAATGGATTTTTGTAGATTCAAAGAGAGCTTTTCACTCATTCGAGACCATAGGAATCAAAATTCAGTAACTTTAGTCCTATTGTTTCTGAATTTATTTTTTTTAATGAGACAAATCTGCATGCACTTTTCCATCTGTCACATATAGTGTACATTTCTGTATGATGAATTTCTCTTTGATGTTTCTTGTATAATAGCTTTCATTAATAAACATTTTATTTGATGCAAACATAGTTAAATTTATGTAAACACATAGCTAATTGTTTCAACTAATTTAAACTTTTCTTTTCAAAAGAAGCAGTACAGTGCAGTTCCAATGTTATATATATCTGAAATCGAAAAGAATGAGGTAGCAATACTGTTGCACAGTGTAAAATTATTTCTTTTAGTGTTAACTTTTTAAATTTTTTAACTTCTCGTATAAAACCAATGTGTTAAAAAAAAAATCCCATCAGCATCAACAATAAAACAATCCTCAAATTCTTCATCAATATAAGAAAACATAATCAGTAGAGTACAGTATGTAAAATCCTCAATCACTTTTAGAGTACAAGGATATAATTTGTGGATCCCTAAGCTGTTTACATGGTCACTATGCAAGTATGTTACAAGAAGTTGGTCCTAAGTTTCCTAGTCCAAATCGCAGATGACTTTTACAAGGCAACGAACAAGTGTATAACAATAACCAATTCTTAATAATGAGGTTTTGTAACTGTTAAGCAACTATTTGCAGAAAGATTTTTTAAAATATATTCCTATTTAGCTGTATAGCCAAAGGTATGTTAAACAAATTAACATATAAAAGACTTGCCAGAAAATCTTTCATTAAGATGACATTTTTATTATATACTAATGAACCCTATGTAAACAATGTAACTTTTATGAATGATGGACATTAAATATTTCACTTACGTGTATTCTCAGCATTTTGCATGTTTTCTTAAACTTTTCCAGTTTCTGAATTCTAAAAAGAAAACCATACAATTACTAACATAACACAAAGTTACGTACAGATTGCTGCAGTCATCTCTGGAAACCGGTAACCAAGAGTGTTCTAATGGCAATAAAAGGTATCATTTATTGGTGGCAATTATGGGAAGCATTGTTTAAACAACAGTTTTATAGCATGTTGTAAAGTTCTATTGAAAAAGGTTAGCGTGTTGGACTTAATTCAAATCAGCTTGATCAGAAATATAAGTATATTGTGAAATTCTTAAACTAAGCTTTATGTGTATTTATTACTGCAGAAAGTAAGTAAATGTAGGAAAGCAATTATTCATGTTACAGCAATAATGTGGTTTCCCCCTGTTGTCCATAGGAAAATATTACAAACATTAGTTATACAAATCAGTAAAGAACTTGGTGGTGTTTAAGGCCAAGAAAAAAAATGCATGTACTGTAATTTTTCTTTTGTAAATCACTGCATTCTTTAATAAGTTCCTTCCCCCCAGTTGAATACATACAGGTTAGACATTAAGGTTTGATTTTTCTTAACAACACTTTTCTTTGTTTGGAGATAGGTCTGTACATTGTGCTCTGATTGACCTGACTAGTTGCATTAGTTCTTTATCTTTCTTTAAAAAAATAATCCAAATTTTTTTTAAAGATAAAGAACTGTCTCTTGCATTAAGACAGCAAACAGGTTGGAAAGGCAGAATTAAATGAGAAAGAAAGAAAGAAAGAAAGGAATAATTTCAGTCAAGATCTGAGAGACTGAAAGACAAATTTAGGTTTTCAGTATTGTTGAGAAATGTTTTGAGGGTCGTTCTAGTGGACACATATCCATGTCTAGATGCAGCATTTCTTTGCACTCCTGGTCTTGGAAAATGAATCAAGATTGTGCAGTCCTGGAACATCTTATTCAGAATTACTGAAGAGAAATGGCTTGCAGGACCAGGTCAAATGACAGCCCACTGAAAGTGATGAAGATTCTCCCTCTGATTCCATTGGCTTTCAGCCAGGTGCTGAACATGGAGACTAAATTACTCTCTTGACTCTAAAGAAAGCATAACCTTCAGAATGAGACAGAATATATAGGACAGCCATGCCGCTCTGTACTTTGGATTTCATTCTTCAGAGCTGCTAATCCAAGCACCTGGCACATGCATTAAATTGACTTAAAAATATTTCTTCCTCCTTCACTGAAATACAGGATGCAAATTATACTGGAATTTCCAGAATCTACTATAGTGTTGGAGACTTTATTCAGTTATTCTGCAATGTTGAGCAATTCTTCTGCACTTCTTACTTGACACAGACTTATCTCGACACATACCTATATGCATATCCTTGTCTTGCCTTCAGATAACCAGTATTTTCATATTTATTTAAGTCATTCAAACATACAGGAAGCAACTCTCCATGCTTACATGTGCTAGCAAAGGCAGTTGTCATAGTTTTTGGTTTGATACTTCCTTACAGTAAAACATTTTTCTGGAGTAGTTTTTTGTTATTAATTTATACTTTTATATGTTTTTTTTTTCCTTTTTATAGCTTTGGACCAAAAAAATGTAGGGCTTGAAACATCTATGTGTACAGATTATTTTGCAAGCTTTTCATATAGTATCTAGAAAAAAAAATCTACTGCAATTGTTGAATTCATGGCTTGCATGTTACCATAAGAGCATTTTCTTTTACAAATTTATTTTATCATAAGAAATAATACCTACTACATTCAATTCTAATGTTAACTAATATGATAATATTAGAAATTATAGATCTTTAGCTGCACTCATTTCTGGCTCAAGTGTGTTTCTGGTTTTGGAAATGGAATTGCAAGCAAGCATTCTTCGATATTTCTGGTATTTGCTACTGCTAAGAGCAGAGGGCAAGACTGAAGGTCTGATCTAGCGTGACAAAAATCAGTGCTATTTTCCAGTTTGCCCCGTTTTCGAATTGGACTTTAACAGAGAATAAAAATACTGCAAATAATTATCTCACTGCTAGAAAACAAGCTGGATATGTTTCCCTTCTGTATTTCAGTAACACACTTCAATACAGATTTCTAAGTCTGAACTGATACACAGCCTTTTGAATCTTTGAGACTGCTGCATGTAGCAAATAAATAATAAGGGAAAGGACAAGCTAAGAGATGGTTATTAGCCTGCAAATATAAGCAGTCATTAGGAAAGACAGGTAGCTTTCTATTTATCATCCTAAGTATCCTTATTTCATCATTTTCATTGAGGAATTTGGACTTACCTGAGAGTAAAACGATCAAGTACCTTGCCACACGCCTTCTGCTCCCACAGCTGAGGTACAACAGAGAACAATCTGTAACAAGAATTTTTCAGGAATAATTATTTAGCAAAATAACAAAATGTTGCTCAATATTCTAAAACCAGTAAAATAAAATGCAACTTCAGGAAAGCCAAGGGCACCGATTGCTATTTTATCTTAAGTTTTAAATATATACAGGCTCATGATTTCTGTTCAATTCATAAAGAATAATTAACTTTACCAAACAAATACATATCTCATCCCAACAAAGAGGTATGCATGGAGTGTTGGTAGGGACAGTAAGACAAGTTCAGAAAGTAATCAACTTTGGAGCTTAGAGGTGAATATTTAGTGCTGGGGCTGCAGCCACATGTGCTAGACAATACCTCTCATTTTCTTTTCTGGCTGTTCAGCAGAGTAATTTTTGACTTTATAAGAAAGAACGGGCTACAGAAAAGAAACCTAAATAGACACTGTAAAGTATGTGAATGGGATTGTGTGCCTTTTATGTGCCTGCTAGCACATTTGATCTAAAATGCTGCTGCACTGAGGCTCCGAATATCAGTCTTAAAGGAGCTCCTGCTTTCATTCTGTTTTTTTTATTTGAGGATGCCTTGCTTCTTGCATATGCGATTATGTAGACAAGCTATAACTGCATTAGCTGATGTAATTTCCTACCACATTTTGTCAAAACTGTTCTTAATAATCAAATCGTTGGACAGCTATATATATTTGTGAATCTGGCTGGAGCAGATTAAGAAAGCAGAGCTGTTGCTGTTCATTACAAACTATTAGAAAAAGTTTATTTGCCCAGGAGTGCTTTCCACATACAACAACGTTAGAATCGCCCCTAGTGAATTAATTTTTTCTGCTACTTAACCTGTAACAGCACTAACATGACACTAAATACACAGTAATTAGTGGTTCAAAACACTGATTTTAAAATACTGCTGTGCAGTCCACTACAGCGAATGGACCCAAAACAAGCAGTTCTCCAAATCACAATTTACCACTAAACCAGTATCATTAAAAGACTATATCATTTGGAGTGCTCAAATCTTCTATAAATAATACCCATATCCTGAGATATTTTTGCTCCATTGTACAACAATAGCAGATTAAAACTGGAGAACTCTAAAATATGGTTGTGTCCTTGAACCTATTCAAACTCCCCAAATTCAGTATATTTCTGAACTGTTGAATTTTGGTGGAATCTTAAGCTTTTCGATTAAATTTCTTTGATTTCCTCTTTTGGATCTGTCTGAAACAGAAAATTAGTCTTTTAATGGGTTATTAGACTTTCACATCTTTAGCAAAACTGAAAAATGGAGTAATACATAACATCAGTGGAAAAAACAACTTTACAGAACCAAGATTCAGTTCAGAACTGTTCTAAAAATATGCAGCATTTTTTTGTTGTTCTTTAGTTATTTGTTTTTGGAAGAGAAAAGTAAAAGGGAAATGTTTTTTTGGAAACATGCTGTCCAAGAGCTACTTTCCAAAAACTACTCTTTTCAGCCTCTAAATAATTTTGCTATTAAGTTAAATAACACTCCATTATGAAAACCTCTTAATGTCAAGCAAGCTGAACCCTCCAATGTCTTTTATTACTTCTTGTTTTCCAGTATCTTGGAATATTTGTGTTTCCCCTGTATCATTTTTGCCCATGTAAAGCCAATCTGCACAGGACTGCACAAGCAGCCTTATCAGCATGACATACGCTAGTTTACAAGATCCTTCACTGGATATAAATCCTAGAACTAAACATACATTACCCCTGGTTATATTCCTCAAGCAGCTTTTACTCCTTTTATTAATCCTGTGGCCTACATGGTTTATGCAGCACCCACCAACAGGCCTGGTGAGCAGAGAGCACTAGTGTATCCTAACTAACACCACCTGGACCCTCACAACCCACAGCCCAGGGCACAATTTAAACTGGGCCCTGAAACCCTTTTCCTTCCTGAGCTCTGTTTTACCTCAGTCTGCCTTCTCCCTGCTTCTAGCAGGGTTGCTGTGTGGTCTGGCTCTGTTCCCTCAAGGTTGCCTATGGACCTTTGAGTATGGTAAGAATAGGAGCCCTTCATGGGTTTTTCTTTTGCTGCCTCCCCCTTCATGGCTCCATTTTGTAGCTCGGGTTCCTCTATCTTTCGTCTCAGGACAGAGCTAAGGTTACCTGTTGCTTACTTATAAAACAAAGGCTGAAATAGGGTGCTGGCCCGTGAGGCTATGGTAACTCCCTAGTATGGCACTGGGTCAGTCTGGCACAGGGTGGGCCTGTGCCTTGTGGGCTCATCTGTGGTGGCTGTGTGAGAGCTGGTGGCTTCCACAGGGCCTGCAGACACCTTCCCTCCCCTAAGCATTCTGACAGCCTGAAATTGCTTTTTGGGAGGGAATCTTGGGTAAAAGTACTTGGGGCAGGTGTGCTCTGGTTTCAAAGCTTTAGGTGAAAAGAAAAATACCGACATTTACACGTACTGAGCCTGCCTTGTGCTGATGTGCTGCAGGGATTCCATAAGGCTGCTAGCCTCGCACTATCCTATGCAGCACACTATAATGCTAATGGGCAGCAGAACCCTTATAAGAAAAACTAATTAAGCGCCTCTTTTTACTTCCAACTTGCATCCATATGATATGATCCTGGTTGTGGAAACATTTATGCATGTCTTTAACTTCCTTATCCTGTGTGACACCACTGAAATGTATTTAAATGGAATTACTTGCGGTACTGGACTTAACTGGAGGCATAAACCAATAAAATCAGAGTTTAGTGTATAATTTATACCAACTCTGTTTCCTTCTAAAAGACTTTAAAGATTTTCAGGTGTGTTAGTAGAGTACTAGTGAAATATCCCTATAGCTGTTGGTGTTTGCCTTGTTTGTTGTCAGTTGCTTATATTTGCTTAGGAATTAGTATTAGAATGAATGGAAGCAGTTGGATTAATGGTCAAGAGTACAAATGGTCAAAGGATGAAACTATAATCTGAAAACTTTGCAAATATGTCACTGCCATATAGGAAATACACTCTGCACATATGTTATTCATTTGTCGACTGGCATTGACTGAAAAGACCTACTTTTGGTATGTCAGGTTACAGCAGATGTTATTTCTTCTTTGCTTCCAAATTATGATACTTAACATTCAGCCCACTTTAAAGGAGCTATATGAGAGACAAAGATAGCAATAAAGCATGCCCAGATTTCGGGGTTTACTGCCAATGTACAAGTACAAAGCACTGGGGTTTTCAGTTGTGTCTGAGCCATGAAGAGGATAAGCAAGAACCAACCTGGACAGCTTTTAGAAAGCTGTGGAAAAAAAAAGTTGTTCCAAACTCAAGCCAATATTTCTAGGGGTTTTTTTTTTGATCCCGATTTCCTTGCTCATGAGTGTAAGTGGTTTCACGTTCCTTCCTTTTAGGTAAAAGCATCCAGGCAACCCAAAGCCTGAAGAGGAAAGGGAAGCAGAGTCTGACAATGACTTCACAACAATGCTAACAGTATTTAAAACCCAGTTCCACCCTCCACACACAGTTCCACATGATCATCTCAGTAGAATAGTTTGCCCAGAACATAAATCCCCTTGTGTGGTGACTGTCAATTGACTCTGACTGTAAAATGCAGCGAGAGCAAACGCAGTGGTGGGAACACATGCCCGTATCCGCATCGCTGCTCCCCTGCTTGGTGCTGATGCTGACGTGTCAGAATGGAGGCTGCTGCTTCCTCTCTGGCTAATAGGAGAGTATGTCTTAGGTTGGTTCCTCACCTGTAGTGCTAATGGCAGTCCTGTTCAGAGAGGTTTCTTTTCACATCCTCTAGAAAGCTGTTGTTATTCTCTCTCCTGAGTAGCACTGTTTGGATAACTGACCAGTAACTAATGTCAGAAGGCAGAATACTGGTATGGGCATATACAATATCAATTTGTAATATTCTGCTTGCACTGTGCCATGTACAAATGAAATTCAGAATGTGTGCTCTGAATCCTCTGCAGAATTAAGTCTGACCCAAACGCAAGGTAAGCATCTATTATTTACTATCAAAATGGAGAATAGCAATAGGAAACTGAACAGGTAAAAGAAGGAAGTGCTATATGCTGTACATTTAAACTCACTCAAAGGTATGTAATGAACTGAAGAGTTCACAGGCTCAGCTCCTTAGAAGATAATGCTGTCAAGTGTGCAAATTCCTTTGTGGTGAATGTCAGCTAACCGACCTTACGTATACCAGTGCTGCTCCTGTCTTTAATCAAGTTAGACAGTGATTACACTTGAGCAGCTTTCAAGACAAGCAGACCTATAGACTCCAAACTGCAGAGTCTGTGGTCCTCATTCATGTGCCCTGATTTTGCACTACATCTTGTTTGAAGAGGAAATAGGATCATAGGTGTTTACCACTGCATGCATAGAACAAATTATTGGAATTTATCAACATTATTTGCAGCAACCCTCAAGTTCAGCAGCCTCTTAAAAGTTAACAGGTGTTATCCAGGTGTCTGTGTATTGCTTTTAAGAGCAAGGAGTGGTGGCAGTACTTCCACTGACCCTGGAGAGCCCTTCCCTCCATGTAGATATTTCTGTGCTAGTGCTGCAGTACATGTATTATCATTAATGTGGCATTAGTGAAAGTGAAATCCAATATACAGTACTGAGAAATAGGTAACACTCACAATGATGACAAATGTAACACATACAGAAAATTATTAGACTATTTTATGGTTTGTTCCCTGTGCATTGATATTGCACCATTGTTTTCTACTAGACTTATTTACATAACTGAAATAGCCACTATGTAGTCTCCATGCTAAATAAGGGTGGTAGGCTGGTATGCAGGTATGGAATATATTCTAACCACCTATCTAATAGCATCTTCTTTTCTCAGAGGTGTTCTGCTGCAGCTCTGAATCTGGAAACACTTTTTCTTATTTTACCTTTGCTTGTAATTGTATCACTTTAGTGAAGCTTTGTCCAGATTCACACTGAAATTGTGAACAAAGTCTGTGGGCTAATTAAACCCATTCCACTCAAAAAATTCAATCTCTTTTCCGAAAGCTACTTTATGTGTATATATTTATATACACGTATGTATATAATGAGTTTGCTTGTATGTGCTAATGTCATCTGTTTCCCATTATCTATCGTTTGAGATCTATATATAAGGAAACATTAAGCAAAACATTTTTATTAGACACTTTTAAACTACATGAGAAAATTGAGAAAGTATTCAACAAGTAGGGCAGTAGGTTAAGTGAACTGGTTGTACCGAAGACAGCATTTGCATCTTAGATCATACGTTGTGACAATGAGGCTGCTTCACTTCAGATTTACCTAGCGATGACTGCATCCAGCTGTTTGGCTTCATAGTCAGAGGAGATGATTCACTCCAGAGCCTAAATGTTGGGCCCTGTGACTTTTGACTGTTCTCTCTGATGGTTTGCTTTCCCAGAAGTCTTCCTGAAGACAATGTCAATCACTATATGTGCAAAATGACTATAAGTATGCGCCAGTACTCTTACAAAAATGCTATTGCATGGTTGGAATTCAAATAATAGTGTTGGCTTTGTATGCTGCACGGGTTGCTAAAGCAATTTTTTGTCCTACACCTACAGTGAGTCTTAATGTTGCTCACATTCCTGGGTACTTGCTTAATGATGCGGGTGTTTCGAGCAGCCACAAAGGCTTCATGCTTCTTATGGATGTTTCACAGTCCTACAAATGTGGTGAGATGCAAATTTTTCTGTGCTCTACTAGGAGGATTTCTCATTTAAAATACCAGTTGGATTTTTTTGATGTAGCAAAAATACTGTAGCTTTTTGTACCCTAATTTTCAGAAATATTTATCTGCAACAACATATTTACAAGTAAGAATTATAATTTTTAAAAACTTTTTAAAAATAGTAAAACTGTTTTAACTAGCACCCTGGCAAGTAAACTACTGCTCCCTGTGGTTTTGTACTTTATACATCCTCATCTAAAATATGGCCAAAGGCTTTTCTTTTTAATAAAACAAATTGTGTTTGGAACTAATTTCTACCTGATTAGTATCTCCAGAGTTCTCCGTTCAGTCAACGGTTACCTATGAGTAAGTATTGGTAATGTCATGTATTTTTTTTTTCAATGGGCAAGGCTTTCTCTGTTCTGTTTTGGTCCAGCTGTACATACCAAATAGCAATATCAAAATTATCACCAGCTTAAATGATTCAGGGTTGAATTAATTCTGTTTCGAAGGGTCTCATTGTGTAAAATACCAGATAGATTTTTTTTTTTTTTTTTAATTTTTTTTTTGAGAGCCAAAGCTACCCAATACTGGGGTTTTTTGTTTGCTTGTTTGATTTTTTTCCCTAAGCAGGAAATTACTGTTTTTTTAATCTAATATCTGGCCAGCATTCTATTAAAAAAATTGCTTTATGATTTGAAGTCTTTCTTGGGGATCAAGATAAGATAGTGTCTGTCTTCTGTTTTATATGAAAATTTGATGGGGAATTTGAGTTTAGAGGAAAATAGAGCTTCCCTGCCTGTTAGTCTTCAGGCAGTGGCACAGGACTGCTGCTAATTGTGGTGGCTTAGGAAGGCTTTAATAGCAGTCATTTCTCATAACTGAAGGACTACATCTGAGCACACTACTACCCTTCATTAGCACCTTTTTAATCATTTCAGTGCCTGCAGATCAGCATATTTTGTATTGCTCTATTAAAAATGATGGACACATACTGAAGACAATGATCTGAAGCTTTATAAAAGAGTAAAACAATTTCATTTCTTTATCAGCTTGTTGCAAATGGGCAGCACAGCACAGCTGAAAAAAAATATTTCTCTCCCATTTCTTCATCCATGAGAACTAAGGCCTCTCTGCCACTAGAGGGTGAGACAGCTACAAGCCAAATATTGAACTTTTAGTCAATCCTGTAGAGAGTACAGATGCAAGTTAACATGCAGATAGGACCTTGGTTATTCACATTTAGGAGAGAAAGATGCATACCGTGGACACAGCAAGTACTCATACTCTTAAAGCCAGAGCTGCAAATAAATATGGGAATGATCTGTGGTAATGAACAACAGTCAAACAAAACTCACTATTTAGACAACAGATTTTTGGGCCTTGGAAGGCATAGTTACGAAAAATAAGTTCTGATCTTTATTCAGGTACTGAATCAAACTGTTCTGCTTCTTGGAAAAATGACTTCTGGCTTAAAATGTCTCCCTTTTAGTAAAAAAATCTGAAAAAAGAAGTTCTAGCTTCCTGCTTACTTTTGATCTACACCTTCTATACTGAAGAATTTCTTACTCATTTTCTTGTAGTTCTATGACTTTTCTGGTATCTCTTTCCTTTTATTGCAAGATGGTCTGATGCAGTTGCTCTGGTGTATCTTTCAAAACTGTGAATGGTTTTCTGTAGTTTAGTATGGTTGTGCATCTTGTCCTGGTAGAAAGCACTCATTCTTACATGTCCGATGTGTCTTGACTAAACATTTTAGAAATAAGTAATGTTTTGATGCTTGCAGAGTCTCTCAGATTGTTTTCTCTGAAGACTTTCCTAACTCACAAAGAAAATATGCCATTCAATTTATAAAAGCTACTCTTAAATCAGAGATTTAACAAATCAATATATTGTGTATTCAGGAACAATGTTTCCTGATCTAAAACTAAAATCAAGTCCCACAGGGTACTGTAGCATCAAGTAATTATTTTCTTTTTTGTTCTTACAAAGCCCTCTAAAGAACTCTGTTTTTAAGCATGTTCTGACAGTACCTGCTGTCTTGTTACCCTGTTGTTGCTGCAGGATTCTGAAGGTTCAAATTCGACTTTCCTTTTTTCTTGAAGACAGACTTTGATACTGGTTTGTAAAAGATACTACAAAGTGCATGTATGGGGTCAGGAGAAATGAAACTATGTGTCACTAAGCTATAGTAAAAGAAGAGGTGAAAGAATATTAACTACCGTAGATGGTTCTAATGTAATATCTGGGAGATTTTAGCAACTTATTCAACTTACTTTAAGTGGAAGACAATTTTGGCAAGAATTAGAGTCCATTTTTGAGATTCTGGTCTAGTTGGAAAATGGTAACATTAATCTTTGTATAGGGTATTACAATGTCAAGCTACAGAGCTATCCGATTTTTTTGGAAGCTTTTTGTGTTTGCCAACAGCATTTAAATATTAGGGAAGTTAACTGAGTTTGAAGTTACATGTAGGTTTTCACATTATCTGGCCTGAAAACTTCTCATGCCCAGACTTAGCTTCATGTCCAGATTTCGTTGACTGCATTTTTAAAGCATAAAACCAGTTCTTCTTGAACCTTGTTGAAATAAATAGGGTTTAAGAACATATTAAGCTAATATTAAATAGAAACTCACTCTGCTCTTCATGTTTTACTTATGGTTCTTGTATAATATTTACATGACTTCAGAAAAGCTATAGAATGTTTTTCTCTCAAGAAAAGGTGTTATTAGAGAAATGGATGCTTGCTATTCCTTATTTTTTGAGGATTTTAACTAAAAGGAAACAAATGATGAAATGATTCCCTTGTGCTGATTTTAAAAATCCCTGGCCCCTTTCTATGGGCTCTTTCCTTTTAGTGTCATAAATACCATAGAAGTAATAGAGCTTTTACATTTGGAGGCAATGATTGCTTTAATAATTTCAGAAGAAGAGATTTTGAACTTTATAAAATAATTTTAACCCTCAAACATATCCAAAAGCTTTATTGGTGGTACAAATGAAATCACATGGAATAGTTAGTCAGAACATTGTTTTGCTACTCCGAGTATCACGTAGAAAGCATGAAGTGCTAAAAGCATTTTTTTTACTACAACAGTAGTATATTAAGCACAGTTTCTTACTCTACATAGTCTTCAGCATCTTTCTGCTTAGAGATTTCTATATGATTTGCAGCTATTCAAACACTTTGCAAGAATACATCCCAAACCATTTTTTTTTCTGGACAATATAGCTATGTTCATAGTTATTATAGTTGGGAAAACTGGAAATCTGCCCGGCTTTTATCTCCTCCTGTTCCAGAAACAGTAGTAGATGCTAGCTGCCTACTAGTTTCTAAGGCTCAGAGTCAGACTCAATGCCAAATCAAATGACTAAACTTACTATTATATTCAATCACACTCACTGTCAAACTACTGTTAGCAGAAAGGCCCTTTCAGTTGAGATGCAAGAGTCATGATTTGATTTTTAAGTAAAAAGCCTGGACCTTGATCAGTTTGTAAGGCATTGCTGCTATCTCTCCCTAGAATGAATATGTCAAAAGCTAAAAACTCATCTGTATGACTCCTGAAAATGATGCTTGGGGAAGGTTGGTGCTGTTCAACTTGATTAACAACACTAAAATTCCTGGAAGTGTTAGATGAAGGACCCATGCAGGAGAGAAGTTAATTCAGTCATGGCTTTTTCTCTTCACATGATATAATCTGTGTATTTGTGGTCCACTGTTGCACTGCTCACATATGTCTACTCATACCCAAATAGTCTTGTTACATTGCTGTAACAGAATTCTTTTCATCTGGGGTAGGTGATGGAGGGACTTTCAGACTGTGGTAGAGGGAAGGATCTCCCCAAGCCCAGGCCTGACTCTGAACACTCATCTTCTCACCACGGTATGGTTAGTGGAACCATAAGCTTCTACTTCCTTTAGATAGTAACTAAATTAAGCTGTTTATATGTTGTCTTGCAGTGCTTTGTAGGCTAGCTAAGACAGAAAACAGCCATCACTTGATGTCCTCGACTCTGCAGAGCAGTTCCTCAGGCTCTTTTGCAACAGAAGTGCTTGTTGCTTTGGTGCCATTTCACTGCTCTGGGATTTGGGGAGCTTCTCTTACCTTGTCTGAGCTCCTTCTCTTCTCCCCGTATGGCTTGGCTGCCACCTTTAGCTGATCTGACATTCTTTCTCACAGAAACATGAATGGGAATGGCAGGTAGCAGCACAGTGGTTCTCTGCTGCTTATTTTAAATGTGGCTGTCAGATAAAAGATGAACATGCTATTTTGCAAACAGCTCCTCCAGACAGGCTACACAGGACTGAGCAAAGAATGAGAAAACCCCTACCATCCGTTTTATGAGACCTTGAAATAAAGCTTATTTTATTAAACTTATATGTTTTGGAGTTTCACAATATTTTTAGGCCTGAAGAACTAAGTAGTAAACATATGAATTAATCATTCTAACTGTTCTCAAATTTCAAAGTAAATTATTTGTTTTAAAGGTTGAATATGTCACACAGTTATAGCGTCTAACCAGCAGCTATGAAATGTCTAAGGAATCAAGCAGATAGAGAAATCTCAGTAGGCAAATGATAATGAATGGGACAGCAGAATGCAAACAGCAGAAAAGGACAAGCTGTTGCTGGGGAAGAACTCCAAAGCCTTAGTATTCACTTTATCATGTGTTTTTGAATTGTGCTGTATCATCACAAAGATAATGCCTGTCATATAAACTCAGTCTGAAAATTTTAGTCAGGCTTTGACTTATGGAAGTGCCAGACGAAACAGGTGGCAAAACAATGGATTAAATTCTGACCATGGTTGTACTTGATGAACTTGTAATGGGAAGTGTAAAATCTATTTTTACTCATTTGCTTTTTGTGGTATGACGCTAAAGCCCAATGCTTTTTTATTCTCATTCTATTTTATTTTTCCAGCCAAATTCAGATCCAGGTAGAAGAATGGTTTAAATAAGTTTATAGCAGGAAAGCTTCTGGAGGAAAACCCTTCCACTATGAATCTGATAAATTTAACTGCTTTTTGTGGGAAAGTAATGACTTAAAAAAAATATATAGTGAACTATTTCTGAAATTTCTATTAAAAATACAGCTAATGCTTGAAATACAAGCAGTGTAAGTAGAAAGAGTACTTCTACATTATGGACTAAAAGAATAAGTCATACTGTCTTTGACACATGATGTATGTTTAATGTTTGAGGCCCATTGTTACAGAATATATGGAATACTAAAGTATCTGCACCAAGGTTACTGAAGTTCATAATAGCATGCAACATCACAATATATTAATATAACTACTTGAAATGATATAATATTGTATACGCTATTATGTTGGTTTGAATTAAATAGGTTATATAAAGTATAACCACAATATTTGAGTATTTGAGTTTTTGCTGGAAACAGACTACACCTAATTAGGACATTATGGCTGAAATGTTGCTGCTTACTAATGATATATTGGTGGTGCATTTGGATAAGTCTTGTACTCTTATTGCATATGAATGAAGATATAAAACATTTAGGAATATGGATAAGCAGGCTGTAAATACCAGTTATACAGGCATAGTAGAAACATTGAGAATGCACAAAGCTTAGAACAAACTCCCACCTACAGATGAAGCAGTACTTTTTGTGTGTATATTGAGATGATTTTGTGAAACCTCACCTATATGCACTATCTATAGGTGAAATTAGGCTCAGATCTTGCAAAGAAGATGGAATTCTACTGTCAACTATAAATGCTGGCTATTTACTTAAGTGCCTTCATCTTAACCTGCAGTTCACTTCCTAATAAAAGGGAGCAACATAAATCCAGTATCCAGTTGCAGTGCTAGGAACTCGCAAAGGTAGCAACTGATCCAAAGGTGCTTAAAGCCAGTTCTGGGAGCTGAATGTTCCCATTCCTATTTAGACATTCAGTGCTGTTTCTTGCCTATACATTTAACTGCAGATGTTTTAATGTTGATTATGGCATAATCCTAAGGAACTACAACGTGTTAATATCACTTATGATGTACTATTTTTATTGCATTGTTTTAAAAAAATATTACCGCAAAGTAATGCAGCACTTCCGTACCGTTATCTCTTTAAAGGAACTTATGAACAGGTAGCTTGAGCTTGCAATTAATTTAACAAGGAGTAGAACCAGTGAATCCTGTTTTCCTGTGGATTTGTTCCATGACATGCAATGAAGTATAAATGCTGTTCCAGACTTCTGGAGCGTTTTTTCTGTCTGGGTTACACTGGTTTCTAATCACAGCTGATGTGCTGTGGCTGCCGTTTCCACCAAAGGGTCATCTACTCATCAACATATTTTTAGAACCTTTACATATTAACAAAATTAAAGACTCCTGGGGAATGGATGCAAAAATTACTAGGAGAGAGCATGCAGATGACACAAATCTTGCTTTCTTAGAGAACTTATCCCAGACATTAATATTCTATTAATTCTTTGTGATTCCTAAATGTGTTTTGTAACAACAAGAGATGGTACTAGATTTTTATGCAATTCACCCTTGGAATTTCCAAACAGCTAAGGCTAACTCTTGCATTTATATGATCTATTTTTCCACAAAAAAAGCAATGACCAGTAAATATCTCATGCAGGGAAGGTAGCAGGGACTGTGATATTGTGGAAGGGAGAGAGAAGGAAGGAAAAGGAAGAAAATATTATATGAATGACTTTTTACAGTTTAGAAAAATTTTCAGGTAGATGTATTCAAGCTTCTTGAAGATATGGGCACATACACTGATTCAGTGCTCAAAACTACTCACATGCAGCTGAGCTACAGAATGTACTGTTTCTTTATGCTGCAGAGAGATTGAGAATTATAAATAAAAACTATTGGCAGATCATGAGATCTGGGATCAGTAAACTCTTATCCATAACTACTAACAATTGTGAAAACCTAAACATAATAAGGATAAAATAGTAACTCAATTAGTTGACTTCATTTTTATCTATGATTCATTGTATTTGGTAACACTCTTCTACCAAATATGGGCATAATTGAGTTCTGCCTTTTGGAGGAAATGTGAACTGAGACAAATTCATCATTTAAGTAGTATTGAATGTTTTGAAACTGTCAACATCTGGCAATTAAAGGTGGCAGAAGATAAAGTTGTTTTTAAGAGCAGAACAATTTCATAAAAATGAAAATGGGGATAATATTTTTTTGAAGATGGAGTGCTCTAAATGGTTAAAGAAAGAAAAGTATCATGGAGATGTTGGTAGGCTTCCCATGTGTCGAATCTCTCAAAGGAATGAAGAAGCACAAAGTATTTTATGTAAAATATTAGAAGTGAAAGGTCTCAGAATAAGAGTATTACTGGCAGCTTTCTGGTGAGGTCTACTGATATCAAAGTGAATGATATAGGTTTCATACCAAATCTTAGAAGAGAATGAAAGAAAGTAAACAAGTCAGTTAGAAATGATTAATTTAAAAAATAAAGGTAAGGAGCAAACTGATAGAGCAAAGAATGTATGAAAACCAAGAAAAGAAATCCTGAGGTAGTTTTAGTGGATCTGCTGTTTAATAACTGGAAATAATGAGTTCGGTCAGGACTGCTTTGCTGTGTGAAGTGTCCTGGAATCCTTTTTTGGGAGGTGTAGACAGAGGTCATGAAAGTCATAGCTGAATAGAACAAAATGGGAAGGAATAGTAGTAGAGCAATCACCACTTCTAACTGCTGCAAAGTGTGCCCTGAATCTGTCAGCAGGATTTCTGGTTTTGTTTTTCAGGAAAAAAAGTATAGCAAAACAGATCAAACCTAACATTTTTTGTCTGGATCCCCATTATTCACTAGAGGAAATGACAAACTCATTTTATGTGATTTATATGGCTAGCCCTTCCTCCTTCTCAATTCTGTTTTATTCATTATTTGCAATTCTCAGTTTTTGTTCCAAGCTTATTAAACTGGATTAACACCTCTTCATTCCAATATTCTCTCTTAGTTGCCTGTAGTTATCACTACCTTTTTATAATGGTTGATTTCATAACCTTTTGATCTGCTTTAGTACTTCACTACTTGTACTTTGTAACGCAACCATAATTATTTTTCCTTATGAAGAAATGCAGTTTTGCTTTCAAGCTACTGAAAATTTTTAATTTAAATGGCCTAAACATTCATTGAACTCTATTTACAGCCCATCTTACAAGCATTCATTTAACTGTAGTTAAACCCAGGGTATTTTCAAGATTCAAAATTAGATTTATAAAGGCTTATACAGTGGGGGTGGCTCATGCAGGTTGCAAATAGAAATTTAGGAGGGGGAACATTTAAATGAAGAATCCTAGTTAAAAAAAATTAAACAATTATGCAATTTGGAGCAGTAACAAAAAAAAAACAAACAAAAACAAAACCCCCAATATATGTATAAAGATATTAGGGCAACAGAAGCAAGACTGAGAAACAAAGGTCATGTCCTATTGTGGGTTCAAATGGGACATGTGAATGTATGCGGTCAGCATGGCTCAGATACTTGATTCTTGGCCATACCATGATGTAGAAGTTCAGTATAATTGAGAGGGAATGCAACTTCATTAAAGATAAATATCTACTGTGGTTGCTGAGTAATAATATTTCCTTTAAGGTAAGCATCCATTTTAACTGAAGTTTCTCAGGCACTATAGTTCATGTTTTACTGTTAAATTGTGCTTTAGGCCTTAATAATGTTTTCGACTAAATATTCCCAACATTTTGGAGTAAACCTTCTCCTTTCTCCTTGTCTTTCTCCTTTTCTATCCCAAGGCTGCAGATGCCTGTTTTGTGATTTGGCTTTTTTAGGCTGAAAAAAGGACAGTTTAGTGTAGTACTGGATGGATCAAAGGTCTTCAATAAATCAGATGAATGTGATCATTATAGCCACATTTTCCCTACCATATTAATGTGGGGTTTACTCACAGTAGATGAATTAATAATCAGAAATGTCTATTTTTAAACTATTTTTTATATATTTTATTTTAAACTATTAAGTATGAATGATGCTTCGTCTTGCGACTAAACTTTGGTTTAGAAGATGGGTGTTCATGTTTCAATATAATACTGTCATGGTTAAGCCATATCAGATTGTACACTAAACTTTGAACTTGCCATAGCACAACTAAATGCTCGCATCAACACTTGTCAGTCATAGTATACAGTTGAAGAAAAATACTTGTCATCCACAGAAGACAAAGCAACATTTATTCAAAGAGAAACTATACCAGCAACTCGAAGAAATGGCTTTCAAAATATAATTATGTCCAAAGGGAATAGACACATTCATTGGTACCTTATGCTTTGTAAAGCCATGGGAGTTAACCATCAGATAATGGGTGCTTTACCTGTCATGGCTTATTGCTTAATTATTATCATAGAATACCAGGTTGGAAGGGACCTCAAGGATCATTT